>JAJOOR010002970.1:0-41341 GCA_036250505.1 Solanum acaule
TAGTCAAATATATTTTAGTCAAGTCGCAGGTCAACCGCATGTTAGCGGACACTTCGAATGCTTAAACCCTTCTCAAAGTGTAAATTGAACCCCGAACCTTCTTTGGTATTTTCAAATGATTTTTTCTGTTTAAATCTTTGAAAATTATAAGTTTTCTTAATTTCTTTAAAAAATTAAGTGGCGACTCTTTTCTAAGTATTTTTTTCAAATTGTTTTATACTTAGAACATTTCAAAAAGTGATTTTTCTAGAAATAGTTAAATTACGACACAACACTTAGTTCAATATTGATTATCTTAATTAGCATGCTATCAAATGATGATGAGAGATTCAATTTGGCATAACATGACTAAAAGAGCGAGTTAGATATAAGTCGAGAAGCTCGTGTTTAGGGGTGTGTTCGGTATGAAGAAAATATTGTTTGATTGAAAATAAACTCCTTAAAATAATAGAAAATGATTCCAAATAAACACCTTGATAGATTTGGAATATCTTTAATTTAAAACCCAAAAAATTATAGATTTTATTTATTTTTTCATACTTCTTCGTATCTGGTCAAAAGGTGAAAACAAAATGAAAAGCTTAGGACAAAGATTTTTTAGGTGAAAAAAATTTGTAAGACTAAGAACAAAGATGAAAAAAAAATTAATTTTTCTTTCCCTCACATTATAATATAGCACATGATGCAAGCACTACACTCATTAAAATAAAAATGGGTAAATCACTTAGATATGCTATATTGAGAAAATATTTATCATTTATGACTATAATTTCTGTTTATCTAAATCTATCAGTTTCATGGAATTAAAATTGTACAACTTCGAATGGAATTAAAATTGTACAACTTCGAACTCATTTTCTTTCCTATTTATTCGTCTCTTTCTCTACATATGATTTCTCCTTTTTTTTTCTTCTTCTTCTTCTTAAAATTTTTAATTCAAATAACTATCTTTAAATATTCATCTCTTCAAATCGATTTATACCCATGTTGCACAATTTACACCGAAAATATCACGAGGAGAAGAATACAAAGAACCAAAAATTGTACAAAATCGTGTGTGCAAATTGAGATTTCAAATCTCTAAAATTGCAGCAGCAAGCCATTGATGACCATTAAAAAGCTTCAAGCTTTGAATTCATTATTTGGATTTTACGAAAGTGTGATACGTTTGTATAAGTTGTTCTTCCATATTATTGAAAATAACATTTTGGAGTTTATATCTTAATTTAAGGGAGATTCATTAACTTTAGCATTGATTTTATGAGAAATTTCAAATTAAAACTTGATGAGGACGAAGATTTTGGAATTGTTTTGCAACTGTATTAAAATTGAATTAGATCTATTTCATAATTGTATTAAAATTGAATTAAAATCATGAACAATACATTTATAATACATATTTCAAATATATCATCTTCTTATATAATTCAAAATAATTTATAAGATACGTATAATACATGTTTTATTTACGAATAATGATATATGTTTAATTCAGTTTATAGATCATTGTCTTGTCTTCCGTTAGTTACGTTTTCAATTCATTCATAATTCTCTCTTCTAATTCAACTTTAATACTGTGTAATACAATTTTAATTCAAATTTAATTCATTTTGAAGTTTTTTTATTTATTTGTTACTATTGGATACTTATTTAATTCATTATTGATATAACTTATAAATTTAATTCAGTATAGATCATTGTCATGTCTTTCATTAGTTAGAGACTTCTTTGTCCTTCTTGTTTTGATTTTTGCTCTGACTTCTTCTCATCTAAGCATTTGCTTCGGCAATTCTCTCTTTTAATTCAACTTTAATACTATGTAATACAATTTTAATGCAAATTTAATTCATTTCGCAGTTTTTGGATTTATTTGTTACTATTGGATACTTCTTTAATTCATTATTGATACAAGTTTAATTAATTCTAGAGATCATTGTCTTGTCTTTTGTTAGTTACATTTTCCATTCATTCTTAATTCTCTCTTCTTATTCAACTTTAATACTGTGTAATACAATTTTAATGCAAATTTAATTCATTTTGCAGTTTTTTGATTTATTTGTTACTATTGGATACTTGTTTAATTCATTATTGATACAAGTTTAATTTACTAAATAGATCATTGTCTGGTCTTTCATTAGTTACGTGTTTTTATTCATGCTTAATTCTCTCTTCTGACTCAACTTTAATATTTGTGTAATACACTTTTAAATACAAGTTTAATTCATTTTGCAATTAATTGGTTGATTTGTTACGATTGAATTACTTATTTAATTCATTATTGATACAAGTTTCTTTCAGTTTACATGCAGATCAAATAATGCTCGATCAAAGAATGCTCTTTTGTTTGCTACATTTTGCATTCATGTTTGATTCTCTTCTAATAATTCAACTTTAATATGTTTGTAATACATTTTTAATTCAAGTTTAATTCATTTTGCAGTTTCTTATGTCTCTTTATTTGTTACGATTAAATTACTTGTCTAATTAATTATTGATACAAATTTTATTCAGTCTAGTTTCATTGACTACTCTACGAAAGAAAAGAAAAAAGAGCAATAGTAAGAGAGGGAGAAAGAGCAACAAAAAAAAAGGAAGGGAGAAGGAACAGCAGAAAGAAAAAAAAGAAAGAAAGAAAGAAAGGAAGGGAGAAAGAGCGAGACAGAGAAAAGAGAGAAATTAAGGAAGTTGTTATAAATGGTGATAATTTAAGAGTATATTTAAAATAAGTAGTTATTTTTTAAAAGGGATCCACTCAAATAATTTTGACACAATGACATATTTTGTGCTAGGCTGATGCAAACTCAACTTTTACTTACAGAAAAACTCAAAGTTATCCCTCAGCATTCAGTTTAGTATATTATGGTGATTTCAAGGGAATTCACAGAGATTTTTTCCCTATTGTCAAAAGAAAAACATGGATCAGAAAGATCATCTTACCACTTCTCATCAAACATGGATGATACCTCCATCCAAGCACCATCTCCAAGCAGCAAATAATTACCTTCAACTATCACTATTTTGTGTCTGCAAAACTCACCATGATTTTTTTTTTAAAACGGACGAGGCAACGTTAGCAATAGACAAAAGAACTTCAACATTTGTCTATTCCTTATGTGTCTTTAGAAACTTATTTAATTATCCAATCAATTTATTGAAATATCGGCAGACACTTATGAGAGAGCTATTGATAATTTTAGTTATCCAGTGCCCACAAGTATGAAGAAAAATTTTAACAGAAGTAGCACGATCATAGTGAGAACACTAATTGAGCTAACACTTCTAATAACAAGACACCTCAGCAGGCCTGCATATGTAAAACATTACCCAGCGGCCAGCTTTCACAGTTTCATAACGTATTCTTCAATTCACTTCCAACCATTACATAGAGCATCAACTAAATTCAAAGAAATGAACTGATAAAACTTATATTCTTTGTTCATTCATCCATTCATCAATTTCCCCTCAAAATAGTGAATTGAACACACACGATTGAGACACATTTAGAATTTTATAGGGTGCAATCAAAGACAGAAAATAGCATCCAAACTAGATATAAACTTACTGAAGGTTCACAAAGATATCATCTTCTATAGGATCTCCTACACCATGGTCAAAAGATGGACAGTACACTGATCCCTTGCAGAAGAAAGATTACCAGATCTTAGAATCTTCACTACATGAACAGAGTAAGGTAGAGGCAAGCAGAATAACAACATCTTCTCTGGATGAAACATTAAAGTTCAAGCCCACAAAAAATTAACTCAAAAGGCTAAAAAAATTCATTCATGGAAGTAAGTGCAAGTAATCAGAGGTGAATATTCACTCACCTGATCTTTAAGAGTCTTAAGGCATTCTAGCAGTAAATTGGGGTCAAACGTCCATGGAGCTGATTCAACATAAAAAGATTCTAGAGAGAGAAATAGAAGTTAAACCAGAAATTAATGCTTAAACTGTGTACAAACATATTATCTATCTGCTGCGAAAAAAGAGAACTTACCACCCCTTCTCGCATGTGCTTTCTCTAGATCCTATAAAACAGGCCGACCAGTTAAATTGTTGGAACTGTAACAAAGTTCTAATGAAATCTGCTAAAGACATGCTTCAACCACAATATATGTACAAAGTTTCACTTATAATTCTGTAATTCAAAAGAAAAAGGTTGAAAAAATATTTTATAGCACCCAAAGGCGTGGCCTAGTGGTCAATGGAGTTGGTTGAGCACCATGAGGTCTCAAGTTCAAATCCCAGTAGAGACAAAAACACTAACATACCGGGTGATTCCTTCTCATCTATTCTAGCCTTAATAGACAAAGTTACCAGGGTACTTGTTGCTGGTGGGAGGTGACAGCTATCAAGCTGGCCCGGACACCACGGTTATCAAAACAAAAAAAGTATTTTATATGCAGCTCCTCTGTTGTTTTTTTATATTACTCTTTCATCTCTTGTTAAAGTGCTAACTCAACGTTTGTCCTCTGTCCATTACTCAAAACCAGCTAACAACGCACATCAAACAATAAGGCTTTGTCCATTTTAAGTAGATTTTCAAATGTTTTGGCCAAAAACTAAAGAAGCATTCAAATGAAGCAACACGGATAATAAGAAACCATATGAAATTCTACCTTCATTGCCTCAAGCTGATAACGATAAAGGTGGAATCCATCAATTGGAAGAACAATGGCAACTTCTGGAGGCTCAACTTGAGAATCAAAGGAAGGAGACTTTTGGGGCCATAACTTATTGACTCTCTTAGCTACTTCAGATGCGACAGTGCTCTTTCCAGCACCGGGAGGACCAGCAAGACCAACAATATGCCTGCATAAATAGGCAAGTTGTTCTCCTTAAGGCACATCGTGGAATTAGTCAACATACCAATTAGTAAAGTGTTTTGATAATAATAGCAGTTTGTAGTTAAAAAAGGCATGAAGCACAAGCAATGGGAGAAGATCGGAGATGATAGAAGTAAATAATAATACCAATATAAAGAAAATGATAGTTAATATACATAAAAGGAAAAAAATGCATGTTTGAGTCAATGAGTAGATGTTTGTAGCCATAAACATCACAATCATTAAATTAAGATACACAATTCTACTCATTTAAATGATTCAAAGCATGTTATTTTACATTTCAGAGATGTGTTTTATATTATTGATGTACGCTCAACTTCTAATTTTGAAAAACATGCATATTTTTTTTATTATGGCAACTGACTCATCAACTGATTTAGGGGTCATTTGGTAGGGTGTATAAGAATAAAGTTGAATATGGTGTAGCAGTAATGCTTGTATTAGTTATGCTGAGATTATTTCTTATGCAGTGTTTGGTTTGGTGTATTAAAAAAAACATGCAATGCATAATTTATAAAATAAATATGTTTACAAAAATACCATTCACAAATATGATAGAAGGGATGTGAAAAAGGTTTTGAACGACAAATGTGTCTTTAACCATGCTAATGCAAGCATTAGAACCCATTGCATTACTAATACCATGGATTTCAATCCATTAGTTATACACATTTTATTACCAAAGAGAGTATAACTAATGCAAGCATTAGTTATACATAGATTGAGAAAGTGTACCAAACAAGGTACTAGTAATACACAAAGCTAATGTATGCATTATATTTTCTAATACACTCTACCAAGAAACCCCTTAGTGACTATGATGTTTTATGTATATTCACTCTCTATTATTAACATATTTACACGGATAATCGAGACATATACATTCTGGTTGTCGCTTCTTGGGGTATCTTCTTCTTTCTTCTTCTTTTATTCCCCCTCTCGGAGGATCTGTCGTCTCATTTTTCCTTTTCTTTATGGCACATGACATATTAGTCCTCTATATTGTTATACATCTCATTCATATAACCAGCCAAATTGTAGAGGCAGACTAGAATAGCAAAAACTTAAAGGAATCATTTCTTATTTCCTTCATTTTCCCTTTTCCAGGTTCCAGTCAGTATTTAGTAAGGCCTTAAGGTTAGGAAGTAATTCAAGATAAACCATGGTTATCTTGAAAAGCTACATGTAAATAGCAACCAAAATTTTTGCTTTGAGATGCAGATAAGCATCTAACAGATTTACAAAATGATAGCTTACTTGAAATCAGGGCTTGATGTTGTTGCTGCAGTTGGAACAAGGTGCTCGGCCAAAGCATCATATATGTCATCCATGCACCTACAAGGTACACAAATATGAAGTCAAACATATAAATACAAATTAATAAAAAAATATCACAGTTGTATAAGGTGGACAAAGCTCAACTTTACCCTTTTCACAAGGACAAATTTTCTCATGCCGAGCTAGACATGCAACTGCACATGCTTTATCTTTTAGCATATAGGCAGGAAATGCATTGATAGCTTATGAAATAGCCATATGTAGAAAAGGAGGTATCTACTATCTATAGAAGAACAAACATGACATATTCAGTCTAGATTGATTTTGTCGTTCCAGTCAGACACAGATTTGTTTTCGGAGTTGAGCTATATCTTTTTTAAGTAATAAGAAGTCTTATTCATGAGAGAAAAGGTAGCACACAAGAGCCCACTATGGAAGAAATCAGAGAATAGGATTAGGCATGACCAAGCCAAGAGAAATGAAAATACAGCAAGCAAAAAACAATCAACTAATATTAAGTGTCAACACAAAAGGATGTGGCCTCATCTAGAGATGTAGCCCATGTATTATACAAAGAAAATCTTACAGACAGGTAGAGCTCGTATCAATCTATACCATCATTTTTCAATCCTAGTTCTCGTCTTCTATCACTCCAAATGATTTTTTGTCCTCTTCAAGTCTCTTTTAACTTTCCTGCATTTCACATTCCAGCATGAGACCATTGTGCGAGCAATATAAACTCCCATGATTTAACTTGATCAATCTACACAAAAACAACAAAGGAGTCCACAAGCTCAGTAGTTACTTGCGTCGTAATATTGGTATTGGTATTTCATCTCCAAGGAACCTGAAGCATACCAATTGTTTGTCCTACTTTGCAAGCATTAAGTAATTGCTGCAAAATCCACCATAAGTTAACTAGAGTGATTTGTCCTATATCTAAGGAAGTCCTACATCTCCAATTGTCGTAGGCCTATTCGGAACTAAATGAATGAACACCAGGCCTACCAAAAACATGAAGTAGCGCAGCATGGTCTCCATACTGTTGACCAAATATTGAACAGGGATGAGTCCCACAACATTGGGAAGTTCTTTCCACTCAAATGCCTCAGGAACAATGCCAGTCAAACGTAGTTGGTATAGAATTGGCAAACTCACTGCAGCCAAGTCAGCCAGTAATTCTAGAAAGAGAGAGGGACTAGTTTTCATATGAATTATATTGACAATCCCAGTCCATATAATCAGACAGTTAGTTAGAAAGAGGTCCCTACAAAGTCTGCTCGTGCTAATAACTTGACTTGCACAACTAGGAATGCGGCCAGAGAAGTGCATATGGCCCTTTCCAATTCAGAAGAAAATAAATACAATCACACTTGAGTAAAGAAATTAGTCAAGGTCCTATCTTCAATTCTTCACTCATTTAACGAGAAAATGAATGCTATAAATTAATGTATATGGAGCCACAGTCATTAAAAATAGCTAGGACTTTTGCAGTGTCTATTCATAGCAGAAGCTATTCAAATTTCAACCTTCTTTCAATTATCTTCAAACACCAGAAACAATAGAAAACATGTTGAGATGATACATAACTCACTTGGTCATCTCTCTTACAAGTTGGGGGTCTCTTTTGGTTGCTTAAATGAAGCCTTATAGAAGATTATGTATATATCAGTAGTACAAAAATGACTGATAATAAAAAAACTAAAGAAAAACACTTGCTCACGCCTCACACCCAATAAATGCTCTTAATAATTGATTCGGAGTTTACAATATGAAATCTTGCAAGCAGTATGATCCTACTACGACAGTATTGTAGGCTGGTAGAGATAATAGGAGCAACAGGAGACTGAAAAAGCAATAAATGTCAACAAGCAATTCCAGGGCAGAAACAAAAGAAGGCATTAGGGTACGGCAGAACAGAAATAGATGAAACTGTAAAGCTCAAAATATTTGTTATGTGGTTTGGGATAGCCAGCATACCTAGCTTCTATGACAGAAATTTCTCTCTCTCGGCTACATGAAACCTGAAAAAGATATATGAATTACATTTGCAAACTGCACTCCATTAATCAATTATTATAAAAACGAGATAGTCATAGACAAATATCCAGGCCTAATAATCTGAAAACAAAAATATATTTACGCGCATCTCCTCAGTTTTATACAAGTCAAGCTAGCTATAGAAACTGAACCTGCAAAAGGCTCCACTTCCAAGTACGAAATCCAGCTTGATAGAGTAAAGTTCCAGCAGCATTCTTCGTGGATGAAGGAGATGTATAACACTTAATCCACACAGGAAAGTTTTCTCTTTTACTCAGCAATGTCTCTGCAAAGCCCAAATTATTGTTGTAAGCTATGATCTTTCAAAGAATACTTAATATAATGTTCAAACTCCACCTATTTGAGCTTCGCAAAGCAACGCCAATCCAAACCCCAGATAAAAGAATAGTCAGTCGAACACCCTTCACTGAAAATATATTGTGTATATATAGGTCTAAGTATTACTTTTTACACACATATATATTAGATTTTGAACATCCTTAGCGGAATTTCTGACTTCACCACAATTGGCAACATAAAAGGCGAAATTGGCATCGAAATCATTTTATTCTTTCAATTACTTATCTGTATTGTTCACTGTGATTGCATACATTTCCATAATCGAAAATTTAAATGTTAAATATACAATAATTACAACAAAAATTATTCACCAAACGGAAATTCATCAATAAACGGAATCAAGAGTGCAGCAATTGAACTCTATGATTTTTGTTGAATTATTATTAATCGATAGTAATTATAGAGTAAATTTAAATACTAAAAAACCTGAAAATGGATATCGAAGTTTCGTGAAGCTCGCCGGAAACGATGAAGACTCCATTAGAACAGTCGCGAATTTTCATTTTCACGACAAATATATCCCTTATGTTTTTGGGTAAATCGGTAATAATCCATTAACTATGTACATCACCACTTAGATCCTTCATATTTACCAAAAGTGTTCACTTTTGCTCCTTTACTTGTTCAATTTGATTTGACACACTTTTAAGAAAATAATAAATAAAATAATAATTTTATTATATTAATTTTAATCATTACTTTCTCTATTTTATATATTACATGTCCGCAATACTAAAATATTTATTTTAATTTACTTGTCGATTTATAAAATCAAGATAGAATTAATGAAGTTTTTCTCATTTTATCCTTAAAATTAACTCTTTCTTAAAAATACAAATATTGTAAAATTCTACATTAAATATCTTGATGACTAGGGTTGGGCATAAATATCGAAAAACCAAAAAATCAAACCGAACCAAACTAATTTGGTTCTTCGATTTTTTGGTTCGGTGTTCAGTGTAAAGGTCTCAGAACTGCGGTGCACCGAAGAACCAAACTTTATTTTTTAAAAACTAAAATTTTAAAAAATAATATATATATATTGACATTTTCTTAACTAAAAATAAAAAGTCAACTAACAATTAAATCATTCATAAACAAATCAAAGTAGCATCAAATGTATAATTCAATAGTTAACTTCAAATATTAATCCCAAGAGGAACCGAAACATATTTTTATCAATGTACATTATGTAAATGAATTCGTCTTTGTCTTTGTTTTACTCGAGAAGTAGTTGGAGGCACAATGTTCTTAACAAAGACAAATATAGTCTTTTAGTTAGCCCTAAGTGTTCCATGGCGTGACACATTATTCATTAACATAGTTTTAAATTTTTAAGTATCTTATTCTTTGATTTTTTTCCTCATTTTATTTTTCATTCACACCAAAAAATTGATTTAAAAACACCGGACTAAACCGAACTGAAGTAGAAAAAATCAAACCGAATTAGTTTGGTTTGGAATACGGTGCACAATTTGATAAAACCGAACCGAAGAACCAAACTCCCACCCCTATTGATAACGTTCATGTCCACATTAACCTACATAACTCGCTGTCTATTTGAGCGATACGTCTTCAGGTAGGACCTCCACATCATCTTCGTTCGCCTTAGTGGAATGTAAGCATTTCATCTGATTTAATCTCAAGCAACATCTCCTGACTCTTGTTGGCATATATCATTCCTTTTTCTTTTCTTTTTTGTTATAGCCCATTTTGCCAGAAAAATTCTGGTGATTTGGGTATTAGCAACATTGATTTCTCTGTCATTTTTCATTTCTTTAGTAGTAACCTAGCTCTGATACCACATTGTCATGTCCTTAGTTTTCAACTAAACACACATGCAATTTTTGACAACTCGCTCATGATTTTGCTATGTCATTAGAAATTGCTAAGAGAATTGTAGAAAAATTACAAAAGAATTGCAAGGAAGATTTGTATTAGATATAACTTGAATTATTTGTTTGATGTCTTTACAAATGAATGTTCATCTATTTATACTACTCAACTAAGATCTAATAAGCAAATAATTATTATTATACAAATCTCTACATAATTACAAATAAATCTCTTTTAATTTCTAGAACACTAAGTTCAAACTATTTCAAGGATCTTCCATGCAAATCTATGAAATTCTAGGATTCTACCATGAAAAATCTCATTATTTCTCTAGAATATTCCACTAATAGTTAGATAGCGTTTGACCACAAATTTCCAAATATTTTTGGGAAGTCATGTTTGAATGAAGTTTTGGGTGAAGTTTCACCATATGTTTGGTCATAGATTTTGGGAGAAATATTAATATTTTTCAAAAACAAATATGATTTATATCCATAAGTTCTAAAAAAATTAATAAGTTTGTTTTTTCATTTATAATGAACATGTTTCATTAAAAAAAAACTTATAACATAATTCATGACGATCAACAACAACAAAGACAACAATATAGGCAAGAGCAGTACAATAATCACATACTTAAACGTGTCACTGATTGAGGGTAAATTATAACCTATTAAAAATAAATTATTCTTTTTAATGGAGTTGGTTGTAAATAGATATTAATTGGGATTACTAGATGATGTATTTTATAAAATATAAAACTTGGGGTAATCTTTAAATTCTTAAAAATTCTCAAATACTAGAATTTGGCCCAAATCTAGTTTTTTTCTAGAACTTGGAAACTTGGGATGTTTTCGAAATATATTTGCCAAGTAATGACAATTATATGGTCAAACACTAGTTTTCAAATTTTTTCCAAATATATTTGTGGTCAAACGGCACCTTAGTATATTTCCTATTTAAGTCTTCCAAATGGACAAATATGTCATGTAGCGTCTAAGTGGTATGATGACTTGGCAGGTCATCACAAAAGGTACTTAAATCTAGCACAAGTTGTCCCTTGAAGCGGTCATTCAGTAGAGAGCATTAGAAAAAATAATTTTATATATATATATATATATATATATATATATATATATGCATTAACTTTGTGTATTACTAGTCTTTTATTTCGTACACTTTTTTCTACTTATGTATAACTAAGTTGATATTAAGGTATGTATAATTATGTATGGAAATTCATGGTTTTAGTAATGCAAAGATTTTTAATGATGTTAAATGTGTTGTTATCCCTCAAACCTTTTTCACATATTTTTCATCATGTTTGTGGAGGGTGTTTTTACAAACATTTTTTATTTATTTTAAAAATTATGCAATATATATGTTATTTTTAATAGAGAAACTTTAAAAATGGTTATAGTTTGGACTTAATTAGAGATCTATAGTTATATTCTGCTTAATTACGATTCATAGTTACATGTTAGAGGAGGGGGAATGTGAGTGAGATTGGGAGAGTGAGGAGAGAGGCAAACGAGATTTAGGAGAAAGAGGTGAGAGGGATAAATAAAAGTAGTATTTGTTGTATTAGGTTATATCACAAATACAATTGATTTGTATCAATAAATATAATTGTATCAAGTGTACCTATTTATTTCATATTCACTATGTATCGATTGTATCAACAAATTCAATTGTATCAAATTATATCAACGAGTACAATTGTATCAAGTTATATCAACGAATACAATTGTATCAAGTCTATATATTTCTTGTGTATTCACTATGTATCAATGTATTCGAGTGTATCTATAACTTTATATGTTCCTTGTGTATTCACTATCTATCAAGTGTATCAACAAATATAACTATATCAATGAATATAATTTTATCAAGTTGTATGAACGAATACAATTATAACAAGTGTATTTGTTCCTTGTGTATTCACGATGTATCTATGTATTTGAGTGTATATGCACCTGACTATAGATTGCATCAATGTATTCAACTTTAATTTTGTCCTTGTTATAAATTTGTAATTATGTGTTGTAACTTTTTTAGAATACGATTGATACAATATTGTATCTCTCCCTTGTTCTGTCATATTAAGAGTCTGAGTATGCAATCAAAGATGAGAAAAGGCAGAATAAATTGAGGTATCCACCATCTCTAGCCTAATACAAATTTCCTGCCTGATTTGTATCAATAATATCCCATCTTAACTCGCAAGCCCTTTATTCCTTATTAGATTTCAATTCAGGTGAGAAATAAAGAGAGAAAGGAGCGGAAGAGGAGAGGGGAAAGGGGGGTGGGGGTGGGGGGCAGAGGTGAGATTTGCTATAAATCTTAATTGTAATATGTAATGTAATTATTTTAAGGGAAAGATTCAAATATGTCATCGAACTTTGAGAAACAACTTATCTATGCCATCCTTTAGAAGTTTGGCTCATTTATGTCATTTTCGTTTAAGAAAAAGTTCATTCACGCCATTATTTATTTAACGGGACAATTTTCGTTTTGCAAAACGATTTTTTACACGTGGTCAATCATGATTCGACTACGTCATTAATTAAGTAATTTTTTAAAAGTAAAAGGCTTAAATATGTCATCGAACTTTGAGAAAAGACTTATTGAGGTCATTTAATAAAAGTTCGACTCATCTATGTCATTTAAGTTAACCAATAATGACATGGATGAGCCTTTTCTCAAATGAAAATAACATAAATGAGTTGTTTTTCAACATTTAATGACATATTTGAGTATTTCCCCCCTTTTTACACTATAATTGTATATAATACATATATAACACATTTTTGCCTTACTATATAGTTTTTCTTTTTTCAATACACCAAATCAAATACTGTATAAGAAATAATCTCAACATAACTAATATAAACATAATTTATATCAGAATTACTCATATACAATATTCAACACTATTTTTTAATTTCTTTTAGATAAGTAAAGGGCAAAAAAGTCTTTATAACTAAAAATGGATTACTTGTGTTCAAGCTCAAGGATAAATAGAGGCAAAAAAGTGGCCAACTCACATAATTTCAACGTGCAGCCATCAAATAGGAACAACTTTGATTACTGACAACTTTAGAAACTATAAATGGAGTATTTAAAACTTCTATAAAAAGCTCAAAAGGGTAATTCCCAGGCCCCAGCAGCAGATTCACTGTGCAATCTGAAAATCCGAATATCCTTCAGGTCTGCTCTCTCTCTGCCTATCTCTCTCTCTCATCCATTTGGCTTATGTACTGTTGCTTTCTGGTTCTTTTTATTTTTCTGTAAATAGCTTATCTGTGTGGGGAATTGCTAGATTTTGTTAACTTTAGCTCGAGAGTCGGATTCAATATTTGAAGTTTACGACTTCCTATACCTATAATAAATTAATAACTGGCTTTATTTGGTAAATTTTTTAATAGAATTTGAACTTAAGGACATGATAGATCTGCAAATATTACCCGATCACTAATAATTTCCTTGAACAATTTAGCTTGAGATTATCTAAAGTGGGTATTGATTTTTTTGGAGTGAATTTAATACGTAACTTTTTTTCACTTTATTTGAAAATCAGTTGTATTTCAAATTTGGGAAAATAATAATTATAACATGTTTTCTAACTCACTTTTCACTTTTGAAGTTGTGTTAAAGTACATTCAATCAGCTCCAAATATTCTTTGCAAAAAGTATAACCAAACACAGCTTCCTTTTCGACTCCAACTCCATAAATTACAAATGAAGTAAAAAATATTTTGATCTATGGCCAAATGCCTTGTAATTCAGTAATTATTGCTATATTTGACTTGAAATGCCGGAATTGTCTAGTCTTTGTTTGTTTTTTGAGATTGAGAATTGGTACAGCTTTGTGTGTTTCTTTAAGTACCTGGAAAACCAAATAAATAGAAAGGAGTATTTTAATTGGTTATAAATCTGGTCAACAGTAACTTCATTGCATCTGGGGAATGTGCACACATCAATTTGGGATTAAGAATCTCTATAATCATATAAACTTACTTTTATGAAGTTGTTTAGTGAAATCCAGCCACCGATGCATGGTTTACTCTGACTATGCTTGTGAGGCACCAATTAGTAACCGAGGCAGAGCTAGGATTTTGAGGTTATGAGTTTTGCATTCTAGAAAATACAACTTATTGAGTTCTGGATAAATTATTTATATACGTATTAAGTAGAATTTTAAACACAAATACAAGATTTGTGCGAAAGCTTCTAGGTTCTACCGAATCCATAGACGGGCATGTAGCTCCGCCCCTCATTAGTAACCCAAGATTTATGAACTGATGGATGCTTTTATTGGATTCTTTATCCATCATAGCCAGGATAATGGTTGATCCTGGGTTTCAATACTTAGAATATGTGGCGTAACAGGTAGACGGTTGATGATGTGTTAGGTATTTTATCACTTCTATCTAATTATGACTTATTCATTACCCTGTTTTCTGTTTTAAATCGTTTGACTAAACTAAGCTCAAGTTGGGTGATGCTTATTGTTGCAGTTGGTTGGGATAAAATGGGTATTTAGCGAGAATTTTTAGAAGGAAAGAAAAGGCTCCGATTGGTCGTCTTTTCCTTTCGATGTCAAAGTTAGCAGGGTAGTAGAAAGAAGAATGAAATTCCAAAATATCCCATATTGATGGTTTTGGAGTATAGTTATACTTGTCACTTTTGCTTTTGAGGTTGGCATGTCAAGTGGATAGGTGTTACTAGTAGCTTAGATCCTAGATGATTCCTTAGGAAAAGCATTACATTTTGGATCGTCTATTTTTAAGTACAAGTTAAGATGAAGTTTGCCCCAAACATATCGTGTGACTACCGAGCTTAGATCCACCCTGTTGTCTGAGGATAACTGGAATCTAACATCACCCTTTGTAAGCAGGGATCTCTTTTCGCTATCTCATTCTCTTTCTTATTCAAAACTCGTTTTATATGACTTCTACATATATGATTATCTCATATATCAATATATGCAAATCATTGTTCAATATTACACATAATCAGATATGTGACAAGTTCTCATTTCATTTGAAAACATATAGGTTTAGTTTGAAACATGCCAATCGAAGTAGTTAAAAGATACTCATCTCATGACTCAGATGCTACCTGAAAGCTCATACCTAGGAGATCATACTTATGAAACAAATATGTAATTCATATCTCAAGTAAAGTAGACATGCACCAAAATAGTATCAGACTCATTAGCATGTCTCGAGTAGTGCTGGAAAATGAGCAGGTAGGGTCAGATATGGGTGGATCAAAAATGGATTGAGCAATAATAGATAAAATATCTGATGGTCCATATTTCATACGGATAAAAAATGGGTTGAGTGACGGATAATACGGGTACTGATAGTATCCATGTGGTAAGTTAGTACCAGTCAACCTGTTAGGTTCATTTTGGTTCTCCTTGGCAGCTCTAGCTTAAGTAAATTCTGTGCTTAATCATTTCTACAGAAATTGTCAAATGTGACTATTCCAAAAGCTCTATGTAAAATTTGTTTTTATTTTGCATTGATAAATGATGTACTATATGTACACTCCATGAAAGAGCCATTTAGTTTCTCCTTCTCTCCTAAGTTCCATTTTTGGTGGTAACCTTTGGCAGGATCCGCAGATATTATTACTCTTATACCAATCTACAGGAAGAGTTGCAGTAATGCAATTTCTCATTTGATTGAAGAAGAGCTTACTTTTTTAGTTTGTGGTCTATAAGCAGAATTAGCCGCAGTCTGCAGAATATTATTTGATTTTTTTCTTTCTTTTTGAATGAATTGATTTCAGTGTATCTAACTGCAGTGTTTACTTTGTATGGGAAGTTCCCATCAGAATATTAACCTTAAAGAGTGGTTCAGTCATCAGTGGCAGTAGCTTCAGGTAAAGAGAAAACATAGTGGAACTACTTGTTATAAGGGGAAGTTCAAAAGGAATTATCCAACTCAATCAGAAGTTTGAGTTAAGGCGCTGTGCTTTGTGCTCGGAACTTCTATTTCTGTAGAATCATATTGCTGTTATGTCATTACACAGCTTCTAAAACCTGTTTATCATTATCAATATGAATCCTTAAAATGAGTTCTGTGTACATGGACAGAGTTGTTGATTGGGCACTTATGGTTTCCTGAGCTCTAGCAAATATAACTTATAAATACACCCGCTCTTCTGATTAGTATGTAGTTGTGAAAACAATTCAAATTACTGCTATATCAGCTTATCACAGTGTTTTTGCAGAGCTCTTGATAACGTTGAACATATTCTTACACAATGGGGAATCAAGAGTCTGCCTTAAATGACGCTCACAGTGATCATTATCACCACAGCCCAGAACATGTAAGAAATCAAATTGACTCCAATCCTCAATATCAGCCTACTACATATGCAGAAAGCTCCGTGGATTCTAACTATCGAGCTCAAGTAACATCATATGCCGGGGGTTCAGATAGAGCAAACTATCAAAGGAACCAGCAAGCCTCTTACATAGCTGATAACTTTAAATCTTTGGATGAGGTTAATTTCTTAATAACATGTTCATTCTTTCCAGATTTTTATAGAGTTTCACAGAACATCTCATGGTGGACCAAAGTGGGGCCGTCAGATGGCAATGAACAAAAAATCGCAAGTTCGCATTGTTCTCCTTAACTTCAGATACCATTTTTTGTTTGCTTCAAGTAATTTAGAGATTCTTGTTCTTTGCATGTTAACCTTTCACCTCTAATGAATTATGATATTTGAACAAAGAAGCAATTTTGTCACTATTCTGAATTATAAATCTTATATCTCAACATTTGAAGCGACCAAATATTCTATGAAGTTATACTGCCTTACTTTATTTAGAGAAAATATCTTATGTCGTAAGAGCTCATGTTGTGCTTCTTAGAACTAAAGTAGTTACATCTCAAATCAAGTACAATTGTGCATTGCACATTCACAGGTGCTGTCAGAAATATTGAGCGATGTACTGCGTAACTTAGATCTGTCCAACCTCTAGAGAGCTGCTGGTCATATTACATTACAATATGTAGACATTTTCTGTTTTCTATTTAATTTGTCAGTCAAAATTGCTAAAGATAGGAATAGCCCACACTGAACATATAGAACTAGTATTCTGAAACATGATCATTGAAACCATTGGTTTTTATAATTTGACCATTTTCTCTAGTTAAAAACTTAGAATTGACAGATCTACTTATATAAGGCAAAAAGTTAACAATGAATCAGTTCATGTGGTGTTTCTATTTTTACTGCTTACTTTGTTAATGAACTGTAGTAGCTAGACTTTTTAGCAATGTAATATATAAATAACAGAAAGAGTTCCTATGTCAGGTTGTTACCGCATTGCGAGAAGCAGGCCTTGAATCGTCAAACTTGATTCTTGGCATTGATTTCACCAAAAGCAATGAATGGACAGGTGAACTACTTCATTCACTAGACTATTAGTCATTGTGTTTGTCTCGAGTTGTGGAGGCGATGGGTTGACAATTTTAAGGTTGTAGGGAAGTCCTCATTCAACAGGAGAAGCCTCCACTCAGTTGGTCACACAGCCAACCCATACGAGCAAGCCATCTCTATAATTGGGCGAACTTTGTCTCCTTTTGATGAAGACAACCTGATACCATGTTTTGGATTTGGTGATGGTTAGCTTTTGTTTCTGAGCCTTAATTTTTTCACAAACAATCAAGATGGTTTAAAACAACCTTAACCATGGGTTATTCTCTCTGTAAATTTTAGCAACCACACACGATCAGCATGTGTTTAGCTTTTACCCTGATCATCGTCCTTGCAATGGATTTGAGGAAGCTCTTACAAGATATAAGGAAATTGTTCCTTATCTGAAATTATCAGGTTTAAGATGAATACTGCTTTCATAATTTCCTTTATTCAGTGGTTGGAAAGGGGTCATCTGTGTGGTTCATACAGTGTTTGATATGAATGGCTGCCTTTCTGAATCTTGAATTCGTAATGGTGGCATCCGTAGTCATATAACGTCTCCTGTTGTTAACCTTGTACACTGAACTCTCAAAAAAGAGTAGGGATTATCTCATCCATCTTATGTTTGTACTCCATTAACAAAGTTTATACTGTGTTATGATAGTTTTAATGAACTCCTGATTTATAGTTAGTGCATCTCTTTACAGTGTTGAAAATCTGAGTGGAAAAACGGAGGAACTAATTTTATTGATTCTAATTTGCTTGGTATTTTATGGCAATCAGCTATTTAAATATACTTAACTACATCTTATATGTACGCGAGCAACAATTGATGACTATGTATATGATACATTAATTCTCTTAATACTATATTAACTTTTCTTATCTCAAATGTTACTGTTAGAATAGGAATCTGTTTATACAATCCTATTAGAATAGAAATAGGAATAAGAATAGAAATAGGAATACTAAATAGTATCCTACTTGGTAAAGGATTGTATTCTAGGGTTTATAAATAGGGTCTCAATGTAATAATGTACACAACTACAATTCAATAATATTTTTCTCCTATATATCTCACAGTTACATTAGCTCTTATTATCATTTTCTACGCTCTATAAATTGCTGATATGTTCTCCAACATCTACATTAATTTGTGATATCATCTCCAACACTCCCAGTCGTGATGGGGTTTCACCAAGGATCAACTCTTAGCCCGTTTTTATTTACCTTAGTAATGAATGAACTGGCGATGCATATCCAAGGGGAGGTGTCATGGTATATGCTATTTGCAGATGACATAGTATTAATTGACGATGGATCTTGGGCCTAACTCAACCCCAAAAACTAGCTCACGAGTAGAGGATTTCCCAAGACCATATAAAGAGACCACCCACTCTTAAATCATCAATGTGGGCTCCACAGATATATTTTAGACTCATGGATCTCTTGTAAATTTGGCTCCCAACACAGATTCTGTGCTGATGAATTTACTGTTACCATTGCCAAAAAAAATTTGTCTGAGGTGTTTGTGACAACAACATGGGGAGAAGGAGTGGATTTGCAAAGTTTCGTGTTTAGGGAGGGAGGGGGAACTTATGATAGTATGATTATCCAGTTTTGGCAAGAATTAATACAACAACCACACCTCTGTCTCAAACAAGTTTGGTTAGGTTATATGAATCTTCACTAACCATGTTCCCCAGTTTTTGCAAGAATTATGTTGGAGTTACAAATCTAACCAATCTGAACTAAACTGCAAAGGTTATCGATATAACCTTATTTTCTGGAGAATCGAACCCAAGTCTTTGAAGTTCTTGGAGCCTCAACGTTATTCTTGGACTAGGTCGGCCTCATTTTTGTGTTTCTTAATGCTATTGCATCATGTGATTGTTTGTTGTTATCTGATGAGTGTTCTTTATGAAATGCTCCTGCTAGATATGATTATCCTAACTTGTCTGAAAAACATGTAGGTCCAACTTCATTTGCCCCAATAGTCAATGCTGCAGTTGATATAGTGGAAGCAAATAATGGGCAGTATCATGTCCTTGTCATTATCGCTGACGGACAGGTTCATATCTTCTTGGAAATAATTTGACTCCTTTGACTTCTTCCTTGCTTCATCCGTAGTTATTCCAAATTCTAAAAACAGGTAACAAGGAGCCTTGACACTCCACCTGGAAGCCTTAGCCCTCAAGAACAGGCTACTGTAAATTCCATTGTTGCTGCTAGGTAAACAGGCGACCTATCATTAGAAGTTGATTTATAGTGCCATTCTCCTGCCCGAATTGACATTCTTGCATGCAGTGAATATCCTCTTTCAATTATTCTGGTTGGTGTTGGAGATGGCCCATGGGATGAAATGAAACGTTTTGATGATAACATTCCACAACGGGCATTTGATAACTTCCAGGTATGACTGAAAGACATTCTTTTTGTTTGCTTCCATCTCTTTAGCATGTCTGGTTAAACCAACTATGCTTCACCTTTCATCTGTTCTAGATACTTTTGTTCTTTTCCGTTCTGGATTTTACAGTTACGATATTTGTGCCTATGAGGCTTACCTTTTCATCCTTTTTCGCTTTAGCACATACAGAATAAAGATAGTTCATTATCTTACCATGTTGGAATACCTCTCCTTTTATTTTTGACAAGCTTGATTGCTGGTTCTCCTGCTGGTTGATATCAACTAGGAAACAATTGCTAACCTGATGCCCAGTTTGTCTAGCATATCTGATAAAAATTTCAAAAGGAAGACTGTATACCTTTCCAATTGGAGGTTATCATTCTGTGATTTCTAGCTGGTTCAAATATTTTAAGCAGATACCACGAAAGTAATTCATTGTCAAATCTGAGTGATGAATTGGGGCTTATTTCGTGTAAGGGGATTTTCTGGAACCTTCTCTAAACAGCTTGTGACATCTGTGCCCAATAAACACTACTGTTACTATTAGGGATTTTCCGCTCTATATTTCCACATAATCTGTCTCATAGAGGTTTCCATGCTTTTGTGAAGGATTTGCTTCCAACTTCTAGGTGTGTTCTTACTCTCTCCCCTCCCACAACTGCTCTTAGTTTTAAACCAATTGAAAAAGGGGAATCTAGTAAAAAAGAAGAGAGAGTAAAACAGAAAGCATCTTTGCAACCTCCTTTTCTCTTCATGCTCATCTTTTGCATCAGGAAAATGGTTTGCTGCAATACTTCTTTCTGGCATTATAATCTGTTAGAAAAGAGAGAATACAGTAACAAAATCCTTTTCCACAAGGATGAGAATGTGAAGGTGCTAAAGAGGGCTAGCACTGTCAAGAGACTATGGAGTTTGGTAGCAAGGAGTCAGAAGTGTGATAGGCGAGAAATATGGTATAGAAAAAGGGGATAGTGAACAAGCGGCACAACCTAATGAGAGGACACCGTGAAGCTACAGAATGATATAGAAAAGGTGATGATTTGAGTGGTTAATGATGGCAGAAGAATTTCTCTCTGGGATAAACATTGGTGTGCAGTGGGTGTTTTGAATCAGACTTCAGTAGATGTATGCTCTTCTATTTTTTGAATAAAAATTTAATGGTAGCTGAATTTATTAAGAGAGGGAGGAACCATGATCTTGGACTGCAAAGTTACGAGAAACTTGCACGACTAGCAGAAGAAGGAGGAATTTGTCTATAAATTTGCTTCATTCCTTTAATTTTCAAGAGAAAGACATGGATTTGTGAAGAAATTTCAATTGAATACAATGACTGAAAAAAGGACTTATGTTAGATGGGAGCTGGCAGGGTAATGTTGTGTCCATTTTCTCTTTTAAATCCATTTTGTACATCATTTTAAAATGTAAGCAAGCTTCAAATTGTGAACTCAATAGTTCCTAGGGAAGTCACTTTTATTTTTGTTTGGACAAATCATGGGTGTCGTTCTTGCTGCTAAGATTTTTGGAAGAGAACGACAATCCTTGTGATCTGATGCTTTACATGTAAGGGACTTCGAAGGAGGCTCATCCTCGTGTTTTGCCCTTTAATTTTGCAATGAAGTTGTGGCTGGAGATGCTTTAACATGTTCCGTTTGGGTCATGCCAATAGGGTAAAACAGCTGATGCGCTTTAGGAATGTTGGGGAATTCAGATGGAGCAGATTTTAACAGAAGGAAAGCATGGAGGATAATCCCTCATGCTACAAAATGGACTGAACTTTTCTGTTTTTTTTGTATAATTGCCCCCCTTTTATAGATGATTAGGTTCGCTTTTTGGAAGGGAATAATCTTGCACAGTTCAGCCATATGTATCCTTCCTGTAGGGGATTATTTCTTCTTCTAGAGATGAAAGTTTTGATGCTAATCAACTTTAGTTTTCCTAATTATTTGTTTACCCACTTGCAGTTCGTTAATTTTACAAAAATCATGTCTGAGCATTCAGAGATGGCCAAGAAGGAAACAGCCTTTGCTCTTGCTGCACTAATGGAAATTCCATTTCAGTACCGAGCCACACAACGCCTTCGATTCAGAGAGTGAGTAGCATCTATCTTTGTGTATATTCTTCTTGCAAGGTGAAAGCATCTACATGATGCCTAACTTTTTCAAAAATTGTTATTTAGAAGCAATACAGGCCCTCGTACAAGGCCATTTCCTCCTCCTCGTGAAGTAATTGATCATGACTTTGCTGTCAAATCAGTGCCACATGTGACAAGCTATGAACCTGTTGACTCAGGAGCTGCAGAACAAGTAAGTGTTTCTGTTGTATGGTTCTTTCTCTTCTTGTATAACTCAATGTTTGTAAAAGTTTTTTTTTTCGTTCTGTTTGTTTTTCTAAATAATGTTTTCCCTTTTTCTTAAGGTTTGTCCCATTTGCTTGACAAAGTAAAAGTTTTTTTTTTCGTTCTGTTTGTTTTTCTAAATAATGTTTTCCCTTTTTCTTAAGGTTTGTCCCATTTGCTTGACAAACCCAAAGGACATGGCTTTTGGATGTGGTCATCTGGTAAGTGATTATAGAAGTGACACTTAACTACTGTTAGTGTTGAATCTAATTTTTATAATCTAAGGCATAATATTTTTAAGTTTACATGAGACATTTGACCGCTATAGTTTCAGCTTATAATCTATTATATAATTTTAGAATGTCTAAATGGATACTTTTTCCAGAATAGCAATAACATTATGCTGCTTAGATCAATTCATTTTCTGCAAAGAATGGTGACAATAAGGATCTCATCATTGAATGTAAGACAAAAATGGTGGAAATTAAAGGCCAGAGATAACATGTTTAGTTTGCAATTCATTTTGCTCTTCCGTATCCAATCTTTTATAAGAAATCCTTAGAGTGTCATTAAACAGTGAGGGTATCAAAAAAAATAATAGCGAGCATATCATTTTCTGGAATTCCTTACTAGCATTACTCTAAAGGAAAACTAGCTTGAATATTGGATTCTGACATCTCACATGGTGAAATACCATTCACCTACATTTCCTACTTAATCATGCATATCCTGCCAGAATAGAACACGATGCTGCTGAAACGAACTTTTGATGCACTGTTAGTTCATCTGACAGTAGCAGAAAGAATAGAGATACTTTGCTTGATATTAAGATTCTTTATTTACCATTCACTGCACGAATGGTGGTTTTCATGACTACGGTTATCCTAAGGACCTTATTTGCTCCAAAGCATTCTTTTGAAGTTTGGACAGTAAGCACATCTAACCTTGTGACTTAAGAGATTTGATGTGTGCCCTATTTGAATGATCATAACGTTTAGCATATTTTCGAGGTCACTTGGTATTTGTAAGGCTATTTCATCATAACCTATGGTAGGTTCCATGTTTAGTGCTTTCATTGGTCCTAGTACTCATTCAGCCACTGATTCTCATGTTCTGGATGCGCCTAGCACCTCGTCTAGTTTTTGCTATTAACATTTGACTTATAGATTACCTACAACTCATATTCTAGTCCAGGAAATGACTAATGAATATATCTTTCATTGTGTTTTCTGAATCAGACATGCAAGGAGTGTGGTGCCACAATACAATTGTGTCCTTTATGCCGAGAGCCCATTAAAACTCGCATAAGACTATATAGCTAGATTCCAGAACTATCTCCCAAACTACCAAAGCTCCACAGTTGCTCCAGGATGTCAACTAAAGATGTTATTTCTGAAGGTGTAAACTTTCTTTGTAAATGATCCATAACCTATGTATAAATTATATTGAGTTCTACACTTGTCCCCATTTTTTTTTGTTTATGCACATTTTTAGTGTCTATCTAGCAAAATGTACATAACTAAATAAAATGTATGATAAACTTGTAAGTTGATAGTTGATATTCTTGTCACTGATTCTGCTACCTCTTATTTTGATGAAAACGAAATTATCGATGCTAGTAAAATCGTCAATCATCTTTTGGCACAATAAATCCATGAGCAAACAATGTTACTAGCTTATCACCCACTCTGATGGGGTTGCCTGCATAGCGTCTTTTTTTAGAGCAATGGTCAAGAGAACTGACAGAGATAAGACTATTGCTTAAAGGGATTTATTGTTGAATTGGGTTTGGGTTTTGTAGTAGTTGGTATGCATTTTTAAAAAGCTGATATTTGGTATGGTATTTGGTATTTATAAAAAAGATATCGAACTATGGAATACCGTATTGAAGTATATAGTTACTTATACGATTGAGACAAGACATAAATTTTGTAACATCTCGCTAATTGAAAGGACTAGAAAGAAGTTCAAAATTGGAAATAGTCATTATTGGAAAGAATAAAAATCTGGATTTTTTTTTTGTTATGTTAAGTTTGAGTTTTTGGTCAACTTCAAACGACCATAACTCCTAGCTCAGGATGAGTTAGGTGTGCTTCCAGATATCGTAGGAAAGATCTTGGAATAGTCTTTCCAACGCCGCCAAGTTTACTCAATTCCGAGTTCGTATGAGTGAGATATCCCATTTGAAGTTGGGCTGTTCAAATAAGGAAAGTCTAATCCGGATTTTAGAAGGGCATTATGGTCTTTTCCATGCCCCATGACTTAAATTCGTTTTTGGTAATTACTTAGGGGTCTAAATTGAACTTGGTCAGTTTACACTTTGAAAATTAAGTTAGGGTTTTGAGAGAAGAGAAAAGAAGGAGAGAAGGAGTAAGAATCGCTTGTGGATTTCGTCAAGGGGTGATCCCTACGAGGTATGTGAGACTTTCATAACGTTGGGTTCGTTCACCCACGTGTCAAACATGTTTATTTCAGCATGAATTCGTCCTAAAAGGGTTGAAAGTTTGATATTCTTAATATGTATTCTTGCATTTGATATCGTTCTTGAATTGGGCTGAGATTGAGAAGTTTCTGAGATCATTACGTCGAATTATAGAATTGTTTTGAGTTAGGTTCTTAGGTACATTTGCTGGGTATCTGAATATAAAGAGAAGTTGGGAAAAAGAACCGAGTTTAGGCGAATTAGGGCTGGAAAACGAAAAAGGAAAATTGTCGGGCGAATCTGGGTACCAGGTCGGTGACGCAGACCTGTTCCTCAGATTGGGAAAAATCCTCCTCGCAGAGCAGTCACAGACCGTTCTGCCTCAAATATTATTTTCGCAACCAAAAATTTAAATGCATCTCCGCGTCGCGGACTTGCTTCCAGACAGTGATTTATTGATCTTTTCTCGTGTTTAACTATTTAAAAACACTCCTAAACATCATGAGATCGTTCTCATCACAAATCACAATCCTTGAATCCATAATTCAATTCAAGAAAAGTTAAGAGTCAAGTTAAGAGAAATTCATAAAGTTTTCCAAAAGTCTTTTACAAACGTTTTAACTTTGTTTTAAGATTTAAGCTTTGAGTTGAGTAAAGAGTAAGAGCAAGAGCAAAGTTCATTTCTTCAAAGATTATACGGGAACTAAGTATTCCCAAGAGTTAAAAATATTTTCACATTTGAGCAAGAAAGGGAACACCGATTTCAATAGAGCTTTTAAGCTAAGTTTTGAGTAATTATCTTAAACCAAAGAAAGAAGTTTTGTTTTAAAAAAAAAAATGAGCTAAGTATATTTTGGGAGTAGTATGGAGCACCGATATGGGGATGCGAGTTCATTATAACTTAAGTCTCCATAAACCATGTAGCCATCATAGGTAGTAAAAGATCATACTTTTTAGATGATTCCTTAAGTGCTTTTTAGCAGAGACTAGTGGATCCACTTAGTTAAGGTGTTCTATATGACGGCAAAGTAAATGACAGTTCTGGTAGCGTGGGCAAGACGTTGTATCACCACTTAAGCTCATAGTGGTGGTTGTCGGTTAGAGAAACTCCCACAGTATTATATTACTTTACAAGTAAACTGAGTTGTTATTACATTTCTTTAACAAATTGAGTTGCTACTACTGTTTTAAATGCTTTGTATAACTGCACCATTATTGTTGTTTACTTTGTATTTGAGTTAAGTTATTCGTGAGTTGAGTAAAGCCAAGGTAAGTGTTTCTTTCAGATTCGCTTCAAGCTTATGTTATGTTTAGTTTTCCCCTCGCATACTCGTACATTCAATGTACTGATGTTATTTGGCCTGCATCGTTGTTATGATGCAAACACAGGTAACCAGGATCAGCATCCAGTGCCTCGTTGATCTAGTTGAGCATTCAGAGTCAGTTGGTGAGCCTCCTTGCTTTTCAGAGGGATCCTTTTTATCATTTGCTTTTAGTATTTCATTTGTTAGGATGATTGGGGGTCTTGTCCCAACATCCCTCCTTGTTTTAGAAGCTTTATAGACAGTCAGTAGTTCAATTGTCTTTACATTATTATTTCATATGTTAAGACTTCAGCTGCTATTTTGACCAAGTTGAATGTTTGACCTTTAAACGTTCTAAGTTATTTTATTAAACAGTTGAGTAGAAGTGCATTTGATCATTGTAAAAATGCTTATAGTCTTCCGCTGAGTAAGTAAGCCAGGCCAAGGGTTCGCTTGGGGCCAGCAATGGTTCTCGAGTGCCAGTCCCGCCCAGGGTGTAGGCTCGGGGCGTGACAAATTCACCCCTGAAGTTGTACCAAAAAGTCAGTTACACGATTAAACTATTGAGGCGATCTATCACACTTATACTACTCAAAAGTGAATTTAATACCACCCTCAAAGCTGACATGGAAATAAGATTAAATAAAAAATAAAAAAAGCGCGTTTGAGTAAAAAAAAAAGGCAATTTTTTTCCACCCCCACCCTTCTCCTTCACGTTACCCTACCTTTCTTCTTCCTCCATTTTTTTCTAATCACAAACACTATTTTTGCTATGGCTAATGTGAAAAATAATATTTTTTTTTCATGATAAATTTTCAAGCGAAAAATAGAAAACAACATTGTGGGATAGAAATTCATCGCAAAGATCGCAAAGTTGTTCAATTAATTAGGTTCATTGTTCGAAAAAAAATTCGGCGAGTCATCTGAAATTGGTCAATCCTTACTATTCCCACATCAAATTCGTCAAGTCAAGAACGGATTATTCAAATTATTTTTGTGTTTTTTTGTTGATTGTGAGCATTTGAAATAAGAAAATTTTCAGATCTTGCTTTTTATGTGTAAAAAATTTCTGGGTTTTTGTACAAAATTCATTTTTTTAATGTATGTTCATAGATCTTTCTTCTCTCTTAGAAAAATTCTCTCTAGATTTTCTTCAAAATCAGTAATAGCAAATTGAGCACTAGTTTTTCAATTGTCTGACTAAAATTTTGTAGAACTTGTATAAATCTCATAGTGTAAAACCTAAATTACCTTTTATTCCTATTATTTTTCTAATTACACAAATTCCATGTTTTTTAGGCATTTCGGATACATAATTAAGGATCCGGATACATTATTGTTGATACATATGTATCAATCGGTTGCACTTATTAAGGAAAAAAAGCTGAAAAATCAAATTAAGATCTCATAGTATCCATCTGTTGCATTAATTAAGGGAAAAAAAAAAACTGAAAATCAAATTAAAATTCCATAAATTGCGCTATTCCATTCCAAATCATTGTCAAGAATTCAATCATATAGTGTAACTAACCAAAAAATTCAAAAATTAAATTTCTTTTTCTTGTTCATCGTTCTCTCTGTTTTATAAAAACTTTTGTCAAAATTTTGGATAAGCGAGGTCAGTTATGAAAGATACAACAATGATGGAATTGTTGTTGGACAAATGATTTCTTTTGTGAATCTTCAAGTTCATCAAATATCCTTTCGATTTTGATTCAAGATTGTCAAAAAATTTGAGATTCAAAATTCTTCTCTCAATTCATTGAAGATCCTTTCAATTTTGATTCAAGATTGTTGAAAATTTTGAGATTCAAAATTCTTCTCCTAGTTCATTGAAGATCCTTTCAATTTTGATTCAAAATTGTTGAAAATTTCGAGTTTCAAAATTATTCTCCTAGTTCATTGAAGATCCTTTCAATTTTGATTCAAAATTATCGAAAATTTTGAGAAGATACATCATGACGATCCTTTCAATTTAAATTAATAAGTGTTGTATTTCTACTAGATATATTAAATAAGAAAGTGTTGCCCATAAGATTTTAGGCTTGAGATCAATACATTATTGCTTGGTAATTGTTATGTATCAGATACATTCAGTATAAATTCGAATTTATGTATCATAACTAAAAAATTAGTACATGATACATTATTATTTATGTATCTTATTTAGTTTGAGAAATACTACAATTTAAAATTAAAAAATACATTATACATGTAATTGTTTCAAATTAGCTTCTTTTTTTGTGTGTGTGATACATAACACAAAGTTTATGTATCAAGTACATTTATATTGAACATGATAAACACTAATCGAAGATTCAACAACATTAGAGTTATGTATCAATACCTTAAATATGAACATGATACATTGCATAAAACAAAGGTTATTGTAGCAGTGATGTATCAGATCAATGATAACACTAACAAAGACTAATTCAAGACTCAAAATAAACGAGATACATTAAAATTTTGTATCTTTGATAGTGATGGTCGTGCAATGGCAGATCCAACTTTTTTCTTCTTCTTTTTTGGACGTTTTTCAATAGTAGATACATTAAAAGAAAATAAATATTTTTCAAAAAAAATTTCAACGACTATATGATTAACTAAAATTGCAAAGGTTCAATAAAATTTCAATGGGGTCAGGGGCGGAGGTAACTTTATTTTTATTTTTTAAGATGAAAAAATTAAAAAATAATAATAAAAGAAATCGGAAATTGAAGTGATGGAAAGAAATCTACCTCTTGAATAATTTGAAATCATTGGAAATAGAAAAGAATTGAAATTCAAAAATAGTATAATTGATGTAATTATGGAGAGATTTGTGGCGTGAAAAAAGGAAGGAAAATCATGGGTATGAGATTTCAAATTAATGTATCCGAAAAAGGGGATGATGGGAGGAAAAGAAGGGATTTTTGATATTTTTTGAAATGGTAGTGAAAATAAGAAAATATGATAATAAATGGTGTGTTGTTAAGTAATTTTTCCTAAAATTTTTGCAAATAAATATTGCAAGTTTTCACAATTCTCCTCTTTGAGCTTGAATGAAATTGGTATATTGTGATAATTTTTTATAGTGGATTTGGTGATGGCTGAAAAATGAGTGGTGGTATGACTTTTAATTTCGATAATGACATTGAAACTCGTGATTTTGATGTGGATGATGAATTTATGGTTATGATTGTGATGAATTTCAATGATAGTGATATGGTTTCGATGGTGAATTTAGTTAAATTTATGATGTTTGTTATCTATTTTTTATGATGGCAATGGTTGTGGGAAGATTCCGGTGGTGAATTTGATTATGGGTGGAGAAATCTATGGTGGTGGAGAAGTGAATTTGATGATAATAGCAACAATGGTAGTGATTTAATGGTGGGTTTGATGGTGTTTAGGGAAGAAGAAGAAATTGGGTGACATGAATTTTTTTTAAAAAAAAAATCTGACGTAATTATTGATGTGGCAATGACATGGTGATGGAGTGGCGTGAGTGTGAAACACTTTCTCATCATGTGACTGGTCGTATGTGTGTCAGGGTTGAAATAAATTCACTTTTAAGTAATTCAGGTGTGTAATAGGTCGTCACAATAGTATAAGCGTATAACTAACTTTTCGTGACAAGTTTAGGGGGGAATTTATGCATTTTCCCTATAAAATTCATATATATGTAATTATATAAAACTAGCAAATATATAAAATAGTAGTACTTATTGAAATGTTGAAATTTTGATTACTCTATCTTGATTTAAATGTTCTTTTTGGGTGATTGATTAACAAAAATAGTTGTTTGTACTCTATTTTGAATATTGTTATATGTATAAAGTCATTTCTTTGTTATATACAAATATATGAAAATTGAAAACTAGAAGTTGACCAAACTATGGTAACCGATTTACCGTACGGTAAAATATCGAACCATACCGAATTAATTTGGCATTGTAATGATATAGTATTTTTAAAAATCGTAAATTGAAATTACCGAGATGAATTTTTCAATACCGTACCATACCATACTAGGCACACAGTACCCACCCCTACATTGGTGATTGGTCTGCACACTTACCACCTACCTTCCCATCGAGTCCTTCATTTTTATTCTTCTCCAATTATTTTCTCCCTCTCGCTTTGTTCGTCTCCATTTTATTTCCTTCCTCTTTACATAGTCCTATTTTTCATTTTTTAAATCAATTAAAAAGATGAATACTTACATTGTACTTTTATAAATTTGCCAGTCAACTCTTCTTTTAAAAATCCTTTCGCGCCACAAAAAAAAAAAGTGACTACTTCTTTTTTAAAAAATAAAAAATCATTTCACATCTCAAAACAAATCCAAGAAAAAAAAAACTTGAAACAAAATAAACCCATTAAAATTTTGAATCAACCATAATCACTCATCAAACGCCAAAGCAATGAGAAAGCCTAATTTGACAAATACGAAGAAAGATAATATGTATATAAATCAGTCCACAATTTTATATTTTCTCCAAAAGCTTCATTAAAATGTCTTATACTCTTTCATGAGCAAGAAAAAACATACCTGGGTGTATTTTAACTTCACCTCGTCCAATAAAAAAAATCACTCGTACATAGTTCAAAATGGATAAATAAAATTGATTTGTTAAAAGTTAAGTGGTTTTGCACTTTAAATTTCAAAGTTAGCTAGTCAATTAAAAAACACAAAGTTTGTTGCAATGAGGCTGAGTGTTAAACCAAAGAAAACACACTCAAAATCTTGACAAAATTTTATTTTTTGGGATTATTGCATCCATGTCAACAGTTATTCTCTTTACCATTTCCATCCTCACCAGAATTTGGCATGTACAAGCAGAATGCACCTTCTGCAAACAAAACTGTGTTCCATCAAGGGGGAAAATGCTGAAAATATCACAAAGTTTACGTTTGAGCAACCAAGTTCACAGTGCGAAGCACTTTTTATTGATAAAGGGAATATAATCCCTGTATTGATAATATTGAGTTTAGTTCTATCAATGAAGATTACATGATTAGGCATTGACCTCAGATCGCTATAATACAAAGAATAGGCAAATAAGATGGCCTAGAGTAACAACAAAGCCAGTACAAGATGAGTTTCTGACTAATAAACAAGCACTGCACAACGTTGCTTTGAAAGCCTTCTCTTTCTCTTTCCATCATCAAATGGCTGCACATACATAAGATAACATTTTAGATAGAATCATTTGAAAGGCAATGTCTAGACAAAAAATGAAAAAAATCACAACTTTTAGTTGTGTTATCAGCTTGTAGTGATGTAAGCTTTTTCGTATTACCTGGGGACTGTATGAATGAGGAACTCTGATCCTTTTTGAGCCATCAGGAAGACGTTTACAAGGAAAATGATCGTCTTCAGCCATAAAATCACCACAAACCTGCATGGAGCACAAAACGGAGTCAGATTTAAAACCAAGAAAACTGGGGAGAAAGTGATCTGTGGTGATTCAAATGTTCTTACTTCTTACTGCCATGGAAAATCTACCTTTAGTCTGCCCTACCCCGGGGTAAAAAGATATGAGTAGTAACTACTTAGTTATTAAAATCTTTTCTTACTCACCCTACCCTGGGCAAAAGGATATGATTACTAACTTGTTAGTATTACTTTTAACCTTAGATGTACCAACAGAGAGAGCAGGAAGCTTTAATTAAGTGAATCTCCAAGGCAATACTAAGTTTGTTTCTTTATACAGCAGGAGTAAAACAACATTGTAAATGTATTGATCAGATTGCCCAAAAAGAGCACAGTGGCTCTGCCAATCTTACAGATGCCTCAAGTCTATGGAATCCCCACAAAGACTAACCAGTCCTAACTAGCAGTCTTGACACAACGTGGAAAAGGTCACCTAGCCAGAAGGATGATGCAGAATTGAAAACAAAGTCTAAACGCAGGAGACATCTGCTGGTTTACCTGATTCTGAAGAGTTTCAACCAATGTGTCTTGGCAACCTGATGCATGCACACTTTCCAGATTGGGGCACTGGAGTAGCAATCTTCCTGTAGTCAAGTATAAAATTTATGGGTTAGATAAAGAAAGAAGAGCCTCAACTACAAAAGAGCTCACAACCTAAATGAGGGACATGAAAGTGCGGACCTGGATTCAAATTCATACAAGAGTTCAGGTTCAAATCATTAAGCTCTGGGCAATTAAGATATAATGCCTGCATGAAAATTTCAATCAGCAACAGTAGCAATGACATGAATAATCCTTATATCTTATAGACTGATATCTTACATCTAAACCAGAGCAACCCCATAAGCTGAGTTTCTTCAAGTGGCTGTGCTTAATAATCAGTTTCTGATAAATAAGGTGTAATTTACTACTTGGTGTTCTTTGTAACTCGACATTATCATTTTCCTGTGCTGCTGGACTGTCTAGATCTGGATCGCATATGCTCATTCCACAATCCATTAGCTCTAGGTTAGGCAACTGAGCTGCAGCAAATTGTATGCCACCTATAAAATAATCCAACAAGAGAGAGAATAAATTAGTGAGCATACCAAAATTTGTGCTGGATTGGATGTCAAGGAAGCAGATTTAAGTATTACTTGATGTGATGTTTGGACAAAGAGCAAGGAGAAGTTTCAACAATGTCTCCGGAAATACATTGCATATCATCCCAATGCCACTGTCACTAATACTAGACCTGTAACAAGGGAAATAGTTGACATTAGATATGCAGGTGCATGTCTATGCACTGAAGGGGTCACAATGACATAACCTAAATGTCATTCTAAATTAAGTTAATAATTTTCCAAGATCTACACTAGCATATTAGCCTACTTCTCAACCATCAAATTTAGTTCAATTGCTACCCCAATGTTATTTGTTAAAGTAGCCATCAATATACCAGCTTAAGTATTCATTAGTTTGTTCTACTTTATGGCTGTTTTGATTGTTTTAGAGGATATGGACATCCCAAGAAAAAAGTAAATAAACTGGAAGAAAATCAAGAAACTAATGTACTAATTAGATAAATATAGAATTTGTTTATTTATAATATAACACTCCAGTATTTGCCATCCCAACAATATGGAGGAACCAAATAAGATATCAGAAAATGAAACTTACCCACTCAAATCAAGTAATTCGAGCCTCGAGTAGCTCGAAGCAATAGCAGCAACAGATGCATCAGTAATTTCTGATCCTAGTACAAGTGAAAGCATTCTTAATCCCCTGAAATTCAAAGCAGTAACTAATAAGCTTTATGAATGTTCAAGGTATCTTTAATAAAAGAAAAATTAGTCAAAGAAAAATGTAAGAGCCAAAACCATAAAAACGTTACAAACCTTAAATTTGCTGCTGTTAGAGCAAGCACAACAGCATGTGTCAGCCGAACTGAGGCAACATGAATGTTCTGTAGTCTTGGACAGCTCCTTCCAAGACCATTCACCATAGCTGTAAGATCAGTGTTTTCATTCTCTTGACGAGAAAAAATCAGGGAGATCTCCTTCAAATTGGGGCAGTTGAAGACCTAAGCAAGTGAAAACATGTCAGAAGAAGGGTTGTACTGCAGAAAATGGACTAAGTACAGATAGTTATAGGTTTAATGCCATGACATCATTAGACAGTTTACCATCTTAGAGTGACAAAAGAGTTCCGAAAGGCAAAGAGTGGAAAGGCTGGTTGAAGAAAGAGTAAAGCCCCCGAGATTTGAGCAGCCTTCCATCTTAAGATTGGTAAGACACCTTTTATCAGCAACAAAACGACCTAATTCATCCCTATATAAGACACATGGGTTTTACAAGAAACATTAGATCAGATTGTCATTGATAATATTGCAAAATCATTCCTGGATATAAAAGATAGGCCAAGCGCCCAAGCCCCTATAATTTTATTAAGGGTCTTTCAGAAGATGTCTAATTATTCAAAAATACCAACATTCCAATTTGGACATCAAATAAGAGATTAACAGCATCACAATATATCTGCCAATAAGGACTGATAAAAATGTATCAATGCGGAAAAGCTATGATAGACTAATGATTTTCATGAATCTTTCATAAATGGTATTTAGTTGGGCCCATAAATACATATGCAACTTTGATATGGCATTGAATGTAAGATATGTAATATAAAGGTGCAATCATAGATTAGATTAGATTAAAAATGCTAAAGAACAGAAGATTCAAGTAGCAAACATAGGATAATATAAGAGGAAGTCAATTGAGATGTACCAATCCATATGTGTGAAACTATAACTTTGAAGGTGTAAAACAAAATAAGATATATATAAAATCACATGGAAAGAAGTTATTCAAAAGACTTAAAATCTCTTGAAATTCATGCAAAAAAAAAAAAGCAAATAATAAAGCACAAAAAAGAAGAAGAAAGATACTCATAGGCAACACCAATTAGATTGAATTAAGACTTAGACATGTCTGTACAATTACTTAAGTCCTATGTTCACTAGAAGTCATTTAATCTCCTTAGACATTATTATTCTAATAAATATGCAATGTATCTAATATTAGGAAACATAAATTATCAGATATTAGATAGAAACAAATCTAAATCAGAAATATAGACAGTGAGGCTCTAACTAACTAGGAATTTATGTGTAATTATTGCTGTTGTTTAAATGTGAAGTAGCATAGTCACTGACTTCCCAAATGTAAGTTCTTCTCATTCAATGCAACTGAACCTGAATGAGTAAGTTAACTACAAATCCACAATGAGACTTCCAGCTAAAGAGAAAACAATCCAAAGATAATCACAGATATTCTGCTTCTGCATTGACACATATGTACAGCACATATACTGCATATGAGATATTAATCACATCTAACTAAAGGAAAACTTTGTTACTAGAATGCATTGTCATAACAAAATCCAAAACATCAATAAAAAAAGTCAACTTGGCTAGAAAAGTGAATATGGATAAATAGCAGAAGATAAGAATTGGCAGATTTAAGAAACAAAAGCCAATTCGCCAAACACCCGAAGGCCAAGCGTGACCCAAGCCCTCTGTGGGATGTCCCAACATCCACCTCCATCTAATTTACAAGATAACAACACTAGTATAATCAACTCAACATTAAGATCAAGTCATAGAGACAATTCATCAAATATCTGGTAAGCACTAGATCCGAAGCATACCCTGTAATTCGATTGACTGAGGTATCAGAAGTGAGGATCTCCAGTGAATCCAGATTAGGGCAGGAAAATGCAATGCACGCCAGCATTGTGGCATCCACATCACTGAAACACCAAAACCAGTACTTCATTAGTTTTTAACAAAGCCAACATTTTGTTTCTAAACAAGACAAATCCAGTTAATAAATCTATAGATCCAACCATCATTTATTCATTAATTAATAAAACCAAACCTTTTCATTCTAAGAGAAAGCTTAACAAGCCCAGGACACTTCTGCAACACCGATCCAACAAGCCCAATCTGAGCTTTCACAGGAACCTCAAGTCTAAGCTCCTCAGCCGACTTCCAAATCCTCCTAGAAACATCCCTCCAACCCTTACACACCTTCGCCGAAGAAAGCAACGACGACGGTGGCAATCTCTTAAACACTTCCCACAAACAATTCGCCGGCAACTTCCCAGATCCACCTAAATCCAACTCACTCTCAAAATCCAAAAACTCCCCTTCACCGTCACCCTCACCCTCACCCTCATCATCATCAGATCCAGGCGATTCATCAGTAACACCAATGTCATCAAACGAAAGCGCTCGCCGGAGCTGAGGAACCGCCTGACGTGGCGGAGGTAGAGGTGGAGTAGGCTTAGTACGAACAACAGAAAGCGGAGAAGGCAAAACAAATGACTTAGCATCACTAGATGTCGGAGTAGGAACTTCACTAAACTCCTTAGTCAAATCACAAACATGTCCTTTTTTCGGAAGCCCACATCTCCCACAGTTATAACTACCCCGTTTCTTGCCCCGCTTCTGAACAAAATCGTCGGGGATTGGAGTAGATGGATGAGAATGGCGGCCCTCCATTGTTAGAGAGAGTGAGAGTGAAAGTGAAAAAGAGAAAGAGATGAAAATGAGGTAAGAAAGGGGAAGAAATAAAGGGCGGGGGATGTGGGTCGGAAGGCGCGGGAGTTTTGGCGCAATTTGGCGCTAGTCTCTTTGAAAATTTTATTTTAATGAGTGGAGCGGCATCATGTGCTATTATAATGTGAGGGAAAGAAAAAATAATTTTTTTTCTATCTTCGTTCTCACTAATTTTTTCACCTAAAGTCTTTGTCCTATTCATAATAAGCTTTTCATTTTGTTTTTCATGTAAGTATGAAAAAGTAAATAAGATTTATAATTTTTGGGATTTTAAATTAAAGATATACCATTTTTTGTATCAAGATATTTATTTGGAAAATTATTTTTAAGGAGTTTGTTTTTATAAATTAAATATTTGATCAATTAAACATGAGAAAACTAAAAGATTTTTTTTTCATACCAAACACGCCCTTGAACACGAGTTTCTCGACTTGTATCCAACTCGCTTTTCTAGATATGTTAGTCAAATTGAATCTCTCGTGGTCATTTGATAGCATGTTAATTAAGATAATGAATATATTGAACTAAGTTTCGAGCTACTAATTAGAGTAGTGAGAGTATTCAATAAGATTTCACATAATAAGTCGAGATATAACTTATTTTAGCGCTTTTGGTTTATATTTGCATACGTGGTATGAAATATGTGTTCTTTCCTATGAAGTGTATGTATTTATCTCATAAGATAATGTTGTATAAGTGATATTCAAATACCATATGTATCTTAATTGAGTTTCTTGATCTATTCAATAAAATGTGAATTCACATATGGCCTCACAATAGATTAAGTGAAACTTATTTTCACCAGAAAAATACTAGTAAATGATATTTGTCATTCCTTGTACAATGCTAAAGATTGTAATTCATATGATAATTGTCACATATGATAAATTGCTTGAAATCTCGTCTCATCTCCCATTTACACCAAAGTAATAGAGGTTGTCACATGTGTGAGAAGTCTAACTTCTATTTACCTGACATACTTTTCGCCAACATCAAAAAATACATCCGAAACATTTCATAATATGAATGTACAATAAACATTAATAATAGTAAGAATGTGACAACGCTCAACTACACACCATATGAATCCATGTGTAGGCGGTCGCTAGTAATATATAACTCAACGTATGAGGTTGGGGTCGAATCCCACAAGAAACAATGTAAAGGCGATTGAAGAAATAAAGAATTACAAGCTAGTAATTTGAATTCGAACAAACAATACAAGTATTTTCGGGAGGGTTTCGGTAACAATTAAGGATATGGGATAAAAGATAGCAAGGACAAAGGCCTCGTCAAGCAAGGAATCCAAGGAGATTTGGGGATGGAAAGTCAATCAACATCTATACGATCCATTGCATATCAATTGCACACATCTCAATTAATCATGGGTCAAATCAAATATGCCCTGAAACCTCAACTATCTACTTATATCCTTCGATCATAGACGAATATATCTAAACTAGCTCTTTCAAACCTAGCTAAGTGGCAAAACACATGATTCAATTATAGGCATTGCAGAGATTTCACTATTTCTAGCTATAATAAATTAAATGAGTAATTACACCTCGAATTAGCATCAATCAATCTTTCTCAACCTCAATTAACTATTTCAAATCAAAATAAATGGACAAGTCCTAGGAGTGATCTAATCCATCGAAAAATAATTAAAGCAAGATATTGACTATACAATTAAAGACTCATTTTATATATGAGAAAATATTCAATTAACTACAAAAACACTATGAAAATCAACAAACCACCAATTGTCTATATCTAACACAAAACCCAAATCACTAATGAACAATTAAGAATGTGGGGTAGAAGATATAAAGGAAAAATGTCTCGTCAAGCAAGGAATCAAAGGAGATTTAGAAATGGGAAGTCAATCAACATCTATACAGTCCATTGTATATCAATATCATATAATCTCAATTAATCATGGGTCAAATTAAATATGCCTTGAAACCTCAATTATCCATCTATATCCTTCGGTCAAAGACAAATATATCTCAACTAGCTCTTTCAAACCTAGCGAAGCGACAATAAAGATGATCCGAAAATAGGCATTGTAATGATTTCATTATTTCTAGCTATAATCCTTTAATTTAAGTAATTACACCTCAAATTAGAACCAACCAATCTTTCTCAACCTCAATTAACTATTTCAAGCTAAATCAAAGTAAATGAACAAGTCTTGGGAGTGATCAAATTCATTGGAAAGCAAGTGAAGCAAGAGTTGACAAGATAATCAAATTAAAAACTCATTTATATATGAGAAAATATTCAATTAATTAACTACAAAAACACTTCATGAAAATCAATAAACCATCAACTATTTATCACTAACACAAAACCTATAGTATCACTTATGAACAATTTTACCTAGAATTAAGCATTACAAATCAAAGAGTTGAAGAAATAGTGAAAAATCATTACAATCAAAATATTCAATCTTCACGCTAATGGTGTTGTTATGAAAACTTACTCTCAAAGCTATGCCCAAATTCAGAATTATAAAAGATTCTCTCAAAATGGTCCTGCATGAGATATTGTGAATTGGGATCAAAATGTGAATTTTCAACATTGTCCTCAACGCTTGGCACTTTCTTCTTCGTGTTCGCGAAAGGTTGACCGCAATCGCAAGGTCAACGTTGACCAAAATTTTGCGATCACGACCTCCTTCCACGTGATCATGATTCATTATGGACTTGTTGACTGTGATCGCGATATTTGATCACGCGTTCGCGATGAGAAACTTGTTGCAAGGTTTAATTTTCAATTTTAATCCCCTTTTTATCTTGATTTCATTTGTTTTTCTCTTTTATCTTTCCAATCAACTCTATATCTCATTATCCTGCAAAACATGAAAAAAATCACATCAAATGCTTTCATTCTCGCTTAAAAAAGTTAAAAATATAAGCTTAAAAATAAGATAGTTGAATTGGTAAAAATATCCACTTATCAGAATGTACACAAACATTAAAATAATAAGTGTATTCAAATCAAATTTATTTTGATATTTATAAAATAATAATCATGAACATTGAAAAAATTATCAAACATCAACGACTCTATATCATATTTCACACGTCCTTGAGATTTTGCATGAATAAAAAATATGTATCTCTAGAATCTAGTTGAGTACGTAAATGGATTTGCAATCATTTGCGTAGATCATGAAATTTTAGATAAATTCATATTAAATTTTGGATTAATCCTTAAAGTTATGATATGTTGACCAAGTCAAATTATTAGTTAATTAATATTTAAGTTAAAATTATACGACTTAAATAAAGTTTAAATTACATTTGGGCTAGTCAATTAAGTTAAACGACGAGCCCAACTCATGTTTTTCAAGCCCAAGTCCCTCCCAAACTACCTGAAGACCAAAATACTCCCAAATTCTAGCTTAAAACTAGATAAAGGAGACTTCATAAGACCAGATGAAAAAAAGGAACCCGAAGAAGAAGAGAAATACATAGAAAAGATAAACTTCAGTGGTGATTCATAAGTCTTATGTATACAAAATAAGTCTTCGTTTCCAAGTTGTGAGTCACAAGTTTACATATCTCCAAGATTGTGATAAAAGCTTGGCTACACATTATTGGTGAAGTTTTAGCAAGTATTTCGTTGATTCAAGAACAAAGCAGAGTCATTGACTTGACGTTCGTGGGGAGAAGATCGTCACGATCGTCAACTCAAAGTTTTTTCTTTGTTTTTGAATCGGTGAAACACTTGTTGAAACTATACCACGAATGTGAGGCCAAACTTTAATCACAATCGCAGAGATATGAAAACTTGTTGCACACAACTTCGAGACGAAGACTCCTTTGTATGCAGAATACTTGCAAATCACCAATGAAGAATAACTTCTTCTTTTTTATGTATTTCTCTTCTTGTTCTTTTTTATTTTTTCTAGTCTTATGAAGACCCCTTTATATAGTCGTGAGGGGGTGTATTTTGGTCTTCATGTAATTTTTGAGGAGCTTGAGTTTGAGGAGCATGCGTTGGTCTCATTTTGTCAACTTAACGGACTAGCCCAAATGTATTTTGGACTTTATTTAAGTCATATAATTTTAATTTTAATATTAATTCAACTTTATTAATCTATAATTTGTTGGGTTCTGAAGGGTGATTACGGCGTCATGCGGAAGCTTACAATTTGCAAATCATATAGTTGATAAATCAGATAACAAAAAACTTATACTAAAAATCAAAATATTATTATATCAAAACTAATATAAAGAAAAACATTGAAACTTTAGAGAGAATAAATCTCTCCATAAACAAGACTCATAAACGACTACATTGTGGATACTATTGTTATTGTGTTAGAAGAAACAAACCTATAATTATAGAGTCCTAAAACTTTTTCTTACTAGAAAAGGACTAGCTACTCCAAAACCTTTTCCTAAAAGGAAAGAATAAACCAAATATGAAAGAATATAATATTTTCCTTTCAGGAAAAGTAAAAACATTTATGATAATATTTTGTTTTTTCTTTAATGAAAAATAAATTTTAAATTATGGTAAGAAAATCAGGGCAAAACCCTAACAAATCTCCCATTTTGGCTAGATTTTCTTGACAAAGCTTGATCTGTCTTCTTCATTGCATGATAATCTTGTTCTTCACAAAATCTCCATCACTGTTGCTTGCCATGGTTAAAAATAAAGTTTAAAATATATGGGTTAAAAATTAGTTAAAAATATTTTATTTTTATTCTTAAAAATTGCAGCAACAGGAATGTTGAAAATATGTTGAAACTTCTTCTCCACATGTAGCTTGACAAAAAAATCTTCATTATCATCAAATTGATTACAAATTGATTTGAAACCATCTTGAGCCTGTCTTCAACCTCGTTGAACCATAGGACCACCGGATCTTTGAACCATGTGCTTTGATACCACTTGTTGGGTTCTGAAGGGTGATTAGGGCGTCATGCGGAAGCTTACAATTTGCAAATCATATAGTTGATAAATCAGATAACAAAAAACTTATACTAAAAATCAAAATATTATTATATCAAAACTAATATAAAGAAAAACA
>JAJOOR010002971.1:0-73627 GCA_036250505.1 Solanum acaule
TCCACAACTGCCATCTAAAGCCTCGGGAAGTGAACAAAGGGTCGTTCTAGACCAAAATCGATATTCCGAAGCTAACCTAACTGTCAGAATTTTCATCTAAGCACATCTTCCAAGAAGGTTGACCAAAGTCAACTTTTCAAGTTATAAAATCTCCAAAACAGGGAAACGGGCCTAAAACCCAAACGAATGACCAGGCAACCGAACAATCAGTGCCAGCAAGTCATAAATGACTTGGGGTCGCTACAGGAACGCTCTAAACGACACACAGAAGGCAAGACACAGAAATGACCAAGAGGGTCATTACACGCAGCCCCTCTCGAGGAAGCCCAGAATATTTAGCTAAGGGTAGACCCATGCCAGGACCTACGGACCGTAGGTAGGACCGTAGTCCATGGTCTAGGTTCGTAGTTCAGACCCCCAAACCTAGTCTCTGAAGCTAGTCGTCGGTTGACCAGGACAGATTGTGGGTCAGTCCAAGGACCGTCGGTTAGCCCCGACTGCTTTTAAGTCAGGGGTCGTTTGGTCTTTTCCCTATGCGTTGGACCCCTAAACTAAATTGTTTAATCCCTAAACCACATAGTGTTGGTCAGTTTTAGCCTAATAACTTAATTAGAACTTACCCTTGTCAACTCATTCTCCAAAAAATCATCAAGTTGAATGAAAACAAGGAGAACGAGTCGACCAAGCCCTAGTTCAGATTATATCGTTGATTTGTCGCTTTGTTCAGTTATATGTTTTATTCAGCTTTATTCTACCGTGCATGCTCAGTACCTTTCAAGTACTGACGCATACTCTGCGCTAAATATTCTTGTGATGTAGGTTCAGGTCCTTAGCATTCAGATCACGCATAGATCGGTTTTCGATCTTCAGTTCAGCAACATCAATGGTGAGTCCTTATTCTTCAAGGACGAGTGACATGTTATCTTTCCATTTAGTCTTTAGTTTCAGTTTTCACTAGAGTTAGTTGGGGACATGTTTCAGCATCTCTAGTCAGTTGAGGCTTTTATTCAGACATAGTTTAGATTCAGTTTTAGTTTGAGTTTGATCTTTCAGTTGTAATTAAATTCATTTTCAGGTTTATCTTCAGACAGTATTGGGTATTCCCCTTCATTAAATTTTATGATATGTTTCTAGCTTCCGCATAGTATATTTTATTTAGTAATCTTTTTGTATGCTTATGATATGCCAACTCAGGGTTAGCTTGGGGTCACTCGTGATCTTAGGTCCTATGTTTACGTCCAGGGGTAGCCTCGGGGCATGATAAACTTGGTATCAGATCACTAGGTTTATGTTTCCTAGGTTGTCTTAAAAGCTGCACTAAGTAGAGTCCTTTCCATGGGTGTGAAGTGCACCACATCTAATGAGAGGAAGGCTACAAAGTGTTTTAGGAAAACTTCACTTTCTTGATATTCTTATCGTGTGTTGGTATGATCTCTCTTTCTAATCCTTTGTTATGCGTTGTCAGATCATGCCTCATCATAGAGCTTACGCAAGGAGTGCGAATGCTCGCAACACTAATGCAGCTCCTCCAGTCCCAAATCAGGAAGTTTCGAATGCAGAGTTTTAGAATGCCATTCAACTTTTGGCTCAGAGTGTGACTAATCAGAACAATCAGCAGGCCCTAGTTCTTGCTAACACTAATGTTGGGTCAACTACAACTAGATTTCAGGATTTTGTTAGGATGAATCTACCTGAGTTTCTAGGGTCGCAGGTTGGTGAGGATCCCCAAAACTTCATTGATGAGGTCAAGAAAATCTTTGGAGTGATGCAAGTGACTGGTAACGATAGGGTAGAGTTGGAATCCTACCAGCTTAAAGATGTAGCTCCAGATGGTTTACTCAATCGAAAGAAAATATGGGTACGGATGCAGTTCCTATCACTTGGGAGTGTTTTAGTGAGACTTTTCTGGACATGTTCTTCCCAAGAGAGTTGAGGGAGGCAAAAGCTGAGGAGTTCATGAATATGAGGCAAGTTAGCATGTGAGTCCAAGAGTATGGACTCAAGTTCACCCAACTTTCTAGGTATGATCCTCACATGGTTGTTGATCCAGGGGCACAAATGAATAAGTTTCTGTATGGGGTATCCGACTTAGTGAAAACATAATGCAGAAATGTTTAGTTGTTGGAAAATATGAACATCTCTAGGCTTATAACCCATGCTCAGCAGGTCGAGGGAGATAAGCTTAGGGAACATGCTAAGGATAATAAGAAGGCTAGGATAGGAAACTATGAGTATTCTCAGCTAAAATCGGGTGGTGGAAATCGCTCTCAGTTCCAGTAGAAATCTTCAGCTCCAGCACCTTCATCAGCTAGTGCTCTATTCTCCAGGTTTCGAGAGGATCAGAAAGGTAGGGCATCAGGCTCTAAGTCTCAGGGGAGTGTTTCAGGTAATAAGACCTACCCAACTTGTCATAAGTATGGTAAGAACCATCCAGGCGAGTATCTTACAGGGAAGGAAGGATGTTTTGGTTGTGGTCAGACTGGTCACAGGTTGAGAGATTGTCCTTCTTCTAAATAGAGTCATGGAGGTAACAATAGTAGGGCTCAGTCTACACCTCTAGCAGCACCAAAAGGTCACCCAACTCAGCAGGGTGCTTTATCTGGTATAGGTGGCGGTCAGCACTAGTATAGGTTGTATGCCTTCCAGGCTTACCAGGATCAGAAAGATTCTCCTGATGTGGTTACTGGTACGTTACGAGTCTTTCATTTAGATGTTTATGCTTTGTTAGATTTGGGGACTACTCTTTCCTTTATAAGTCCTTATATAACAGTAAACTTCGGTGTTAGTCCAGAAACTCTTTCAGAACCCTTCTCAGTCTCTACTCCAGTTAGTGACCCAGTTATAGCTAGACGGGTATACAAAAATTACCTTGTCATAGTTTCTATGAAATCTTAGAAAATCTTGTAGAGTTAGAAATGGTAGACATTGATGTCATTCTAGGCATGGATTGGTTACATTCCTATTATGCCTCAGTTAATTGTAGAACTAGGATCGTATGTTTTCAGTTTCGAGACGATCCAATCTTAGAAGGGAAGGGTAGTAGCTCAGTGCCTATGGGTTGATTCATTTCTTACCTTAATGCCAGAAAGATGATTTCTAAGGGTTGTCTCTATCATCTAGTTCGGGTTAAGGATTCTAGCTCCGAAACCCCAACTCTTGAGTCAGTTCCTGTAGTTAATGAGTTTCTAGAACTGTTTCCAGTAGATCTTCCCAAAGTTCCTCATGAAAGGGAAATCAACTTCATAATTGATCTCCTTCCAGATACCCAACCTATTTCTATTCCTCCTTACAGAATGGCTCCAGCTAAGCTTAAGGAACTGAGAGAGCAGTTAAAAGACCTTCTAGATAAGGACTTCATCAGACCCAATATTTCCCCATGGGGTGCACCAGTGTTGTTCGTGAAAAAAAAGATGGTTTTCTCAAGATATGCATTGTCTATCGACAATTGAACAAAGTCACAAACAAGAATAAGTACCCTATCCCCAGGATTAATGACTTGTTTGACCAACTTCAGGGTGCTAGTCATTTTTCGAAGATAAACCTCAAATCCGGTTATCATCAGCTTAGAGTTAGAGATAGTGACATTCCAAAAACATCCTTCAAAACTCGGTATGGTCATTATGAATTTGTAGTTATGTCATTTGGACTAACCAATGCTCCTGCAGCTTTCATGGACTTGATGAACATGGTGTTCAAGTAGTATTTGGAGTTGTTCGTTATCGTCTTTATTGATGATATCCTCATTTACTCTAGGAATGAGGAAGAACATGTGACTCATTTGAGGATGGTCCTGCAAACTCTCAAAGATCACCAGTTATTCACAAAGTTTAGCAAATGTGAGTTTTGGTTGCAATTATATTAGTTGCTTTCCTTGGGCATATTGTGTCAAGTGAAGGGATCCGTGTGGATTCTCAAAAAATAGAAGCAGTGAAACAATGGCCCAGACCTACCTCTCCTACACATATCAGAAGTTTCGTGGAAGGATTTTCATCCATAGCTTCTACATTGACTAAGTTGACTCAGAAAAAGGTCAAGTTTCAGTGGTCAGATGAGTGTGAGAAGAGCTTCGCTGAACTGAAAACTAGGTTGACTACAACTCATGTTTTGACTCTACCAGAGGGTTCAGACGGTTATGTGATCTACTATGATGCGTCCAGAGTCGACCTAGGTTGTGTGTTGATGCAGTGAGGTAAGATTATAGTGTATGCTTCTAGACAACTTAAGGTGCATGAGAAGAACTATCCGACTCATGACCTCGAGCTTGCAGCCATAGTATTTGCCCTTAAGATTTGGAGACACTACTTGTATGGTGTTCACGTAGATGTGTTCACAGACCATAAGAGCCTTCAGTATGTGTTCACCCATAAAAAGTTGAATCTTTGCTAGAGGAGATGGCTTGAGTTCCTTAAGGACTATGATATGAATGTACTTTACCATCCTGGTAAGGCCAATGTAGTAGCAGATGCTCTTAGTAGACTATTTATGGGTAGCGTAGCACATGTTGAGAAAGAAAGGAAAGAACTAGCAAAGATGTTCACCGGCTTGCTCGTTTGGGAGTTCGCCTTATAAGCATATCAGATGGTGATGTAACAATTTAGAATGGGTCAAAATCTTCATTGGTAGTAGAGGTTAAAGAAAAACAAGACAGTGATCCAATATTGCTTCAACTAAAGGGTGTAGTCCATCAACAGAGGGTTGAGGTTTTCTCCCAAGGGGGAGATGGTGTGCTTCGCTATCAAGGTCGTTTATGTGTTCCTAAGGTGGGTGAGTTGAGATAACAAATTCTTGCAGAAGTCCATAACTCCAGGTATTCTATTCATCCAAGCACCACTAAGATGTACCATGATCTACAGGAAGTCTTTTGGTGGAATGGCATGAAAATATATATAGCAGATTTAGTGGCTAAGTGTCCTAATTGTGAACAAGTGAAGGTAGAACATCAGAAACCAGAGGGTATGACTGAAGAGATCAACATTCCAACTTGTAAGTGGAAAGTGATCAACATGGACTTCATTACAGGTTTACCTCGTACTCACAGACATCATGACTCCATTTGGGTGATAGTTGACAAAATTACTAAGTCTGCATACTTTTTGGCTGTCAAGATTACACCAAGCTTTACATTAATAAGATAGTCAATTTACATAGGGTTCCTTTGTCTATAATCTCAAATAGAGGTCCTCAGTTTACCTCTCATTTTTCGAAGTCTTTTCAGAAAAGTCTTGGTACTCATGTTAATCTTAGCACATCATTTCATCCACAAACGGATGGTCAGACATAGCGTACTATTCAGACCTTAGAGGACATGTTGAGAGCTTGTGTGATCGACTTCAAGGGTAGTTGGGATGATCACCTTCCTCTTATAGAGTTCTCCTACAATAATAACTACCACTACAATATTTAGATGGCCCTTTATGAGGCATTGTATGGGCGCATATGTAGATCTCTAGTTGGGTGGTTTGAATAGGGCCTGATTCGGTTCATGATGCTACGGAAAAAGTTCAAATCATCAGAGATAGACTTAAGACAACCTAGAATCACAAGAAGTCTTATGCAGATGTAAGGAGAAGGGACTTGGAGTTCCAAATTAATGATTAGGTTTTCTTGAAAGTGTCACCTATGAAGGGGGTGATGAGATTCGGCAAGAAAGGGAAGATCAATCCTAGATATGTAGGCCCTTACAAGATCTTGAAAAGAGTTGGTAAAGTGGATTATGAGTTTGAGTTGCCAGCAGAACTAGCAGCAGCGCATCCGGTCTTTCACATTTTGTTGTTGAAAAAGTATGTGGGTGAACCAACATCTATAGTACCTTTGGAAAGTGTGGCTGTGAAAGATAATCTCACTTATGAGGATATGCCAGTTGAGATTCTTGTTCGTCAGGTTCGGAGGTTGAGAAACAAATAAGTCGTTTCAGTTAAGGTTTTGTGAAGGAGTCAGTTCGTAGAGGGAGCTACTTGGGAAGCAAAAGTAGCCATGAAAGCCAAGTATCCTCATCTCTTTCCTTCCGATTCCATTCCAGCTTGAGGTAATAGTTCCTCTCCAGTCTTTAAGTTACTCATGCGTAGATTTAATCTTAGTATCATGTTCCTTCAGTTGTTCTTGCATTTTCAGCGTATTTGCATGTTCTTGGAACTTAGTTGAGTCAAATTTCAATTTCCAGTGTTTAGTGATAGGGTTTGCATCTCTTTCCCTCTATCTTCAGCTAGTTTTAGTCTTCATTCGAGGACGAATGTTCCCAAGGGGGAGATAGTGTAACATCCTGTATCCTAGACAAACCCAAATGCAGATTCCAGAAGTTACAGGTGCCACTGATAGGCACCACCCACAGACCGTAGGGTGACCCACAGACCGTAGGTGGGGTTCGTGGATGGCCACCTGCAGCCCATAAAATTTTGCTAAGGGTAGACCCACGCTAGGACCTATGGACCGTAGGTGAGACCACAGTCTATGGTCTAGGTTAGTGGTTTAGACCACCAGAACCTAGTCTCTAAAGACAGTCGATGATTGACCAGGATGGACCGTGGGTCAGTCCACGGACCGTCGGTTGGCCCCGACAGCTTTTAAGTCAGGGGTCATTTGATCTTTTCCCTATGCGTTGGACCCCTAAACTATGTCGTTTAACTAATTTTGGTCAGTTTTAGCATAGTAACTTAATTAGAACTTACCCTAGTCAACTCATTCTCCAAATAATCATCAAGTTGAACGAAAAGAAGGAGAAAGAGTTGACCAAGCCCTAGTCCAAGAACGCATCAAGTTTTCTTCAGTTCCAGCCTCAAAATCGAAAGATTTCTCTGTGAATTTCATCACCAGGTATGTGGGATTTTACTAGTGGGTTCCTTTCACCCATTAGGTCCCTAGAATTCAGTCAGATTCTTGATTCTCTACATCATGCTTAGACCTAGGGTTTCTAGAATTTCAGATTTATGTTATGATTCAGTTGGCAGATTAATCCAAATCAGATTATCATGTTTTTGAGGAATTGTTGCTTAGCTTATTTCATGAAACTCAGAACCGTAGTTTTGTAGATTCGGTTAGTTCATGAATTACACTTGCTAGGTCAGTTTATTCAGTTATACATGCCCTAGTTAAGAATGTTTCATTATCAGTATATTAATGTTGCATTTTCAGTTAGCATGTCAATATTTTGAGCTATTTAGTTTTACAAATGTTTAGTCATAATATGTTAACTACATAATCAGTTGGGAGTAGGTTTAATACCAAGTGGACTAAGGGTCAGTCACCCTCATAGTCCCAGAACTACGTGCCCCCGTAGGTAAGTCCCCTCTGTGGGCATTATACTTAGTGATCACTCCAGTTATGCCTCTATACCCTTGGCAAGGTATATTGGGTCCTCTTGATGGGGCGTATACATCGGACTCCACATTTAGCTCATGCGGTTTTATATTGGTTATTAGTAGCTCCTATAGACAGATTCTAGTGTATTTATCAGGTTATCAGTTACAGTTCAGTCTTCAGTCTCAGTATGTTAAAAGCTTTGTCACTACATTCAATTAGTTTATATTCAGCATGTCTAGCATAATTATCATGTTTAAATTATATCATTGCTTTATCTCTTTGTTCATTTATATGTTTTATTCAGCTTTATTCTATCCTGCATGCTCAGTACCTTTCAAGTACTGACGCATACTCTGCGCTACATCTTCTCGTGATGTAGGTTCAGGTTCTCAACATTCAGATCACACATAGATCGGTTCCCGATCTCCAGTTCAGCAGCATCAGTGGTGAGTCCTCATTCTTCGGGGACGAGTGACATGTTATCTTTCCATTTTCAGTCTTTAGTTTCAATTTTCGCTAGAGTTAGCTGGGGACATGTCTCATCATTTCTAGTCAGTAGAGGCTTTTATTTAGACATAGTTTAGATTCAGTTTTAGTTTGTGTTTGATCTTTCAGTTGTCGTTAAACTCATTTTCAGTTTTATCTTCAGACAGTATTGGGTATTCCCCCTCATTTCATTTTATGATATGTTTCTAGCTTTCGCATAGTATATTTTATTCAGTAATCTTTTATATTCTTATGATATGCCAGCTCAGGGTTAGCTTGGGGTCACTCATGATCCTAGGTCCTTTGTTTACGTCTAGGGGGTAGCCTCGGGGCATAACAACGACCCTGGTAGTGTGAGGCAAAATATTGTATCATCACATAGCTCATAAGGGATGGTTGTCGGTTAGAGAAACTCCTGCAAAGATACTTTGTATTCTTATATACACAGAGTTTATTTTGTATTTTCATATACAAATAGAATTTATATTGTATCCTTGCATACAAACTGAGTATATTGTATTCTTAAATACATTGAGTTGCTTTCTATTGTTTTAAAAGCTTTCCATAAATTGCATCTCTTATTGTTGCTTTATATTGATTTGAGTATCTAGAGTTGAGTATACAAAGATGAGTACCCAGAGTCGAGTATATGATAATTGAGTTGAGTCTTATTTCATTATGTTGAATATCTTATCATTAAGTTGAGCCTTATTTCACTGAGTTGAATATCTTATCATTGAGTTGAGCCCTATTTTCTATGAGTTGAGTTGAACTATATATGTTTCTTTAAGGTAAGTTGTTGAGTTGAGTGAGTTGAGAAGAGGCAAGTATGTTGCTATTCCACCAGTTCAAGCTTATGTTCATGCTTTAAAATTCCCCTTACATGCTCGTATATTCTATGTACTGATCCATTTGGCTTGCATCGTTTCATGATGCAGATACATGTATTCAGGATCATCAATAGGAGCTTCGTTGATACCACATGCAGTTCGAGTTAGCTATGGTGAGCCTCCTTGCTTCTGGAGGGTTCCACTTGTAATTTCAGTTATATCAGTTGTTAGGATGACGTGGGTCTTGTCTCGACTTTCATCGTTGTCACTTAGAGGCTTCATAGATAGACAATAGAGTTTCAGAAGTCTGTTCATTTCTTTTGTTAAATGTTTTAAAGACTTGAGTTGCCTATTTTTGTCTAGTTGAATACTATTTATATTTAGAGTAAATCATTTGAGTTAAAGCTTTGTATTTGAGTTTCATGAATTTTATTCAGTTTTTAGCTTTGTATACTTGTGTTAGTCTTCCGCTTGTAGTCAACCAGGATGAGGGTTCGCTTGGGGACCAACAATAGTTTCTCGAGTGCCAGCCACGTCCAGGGTGTAGGCTCGGGTCGTGACATCATGCATTAGCATGGTCAAAGACTTAATTACTCATCAAAAAACACTTTTACTTCTTTTTTCATCATAATTCTGGAGGATATTTTTTGTAAATAATATTCTTATACAATGATTGACATAGTGAGTTTACCATTTTACCATTATTAATTATGAAGTTGAAGAATTAAAAGTTTAACATTTTCAAAAAATTCTACATTTTTCAAAATTAATTAATTAAGAATATAATAGGTAAAAAGATTGTCCTTTTTGATTTGTCAAAATGGACAAGTAAAGAAAAAAATGGACAAATAGTTAGGGACAAAGGGACTGAGTATAACCTATTCTTAAAGGGTAAATTTTAGGAATCACATAGTTTTAATGTGAAATTACAATCTATCCCTCTTTAGTTTGTAATAACATTAATCCCTTAAAAAGTAACACAAACCGAATACATAATATGTAGCTCGGATACATTAAAGAGTATCTCGGATACATTATAACATAAACTGGATACATAATATGTAGCTCGGATACATTATAAAATAAACCAGATACATAATATGTAGCTCGGATACATTAAATACTGGCTCGAATATATTAATATGTAGCTCGGATACATTAAAGAAATAAGGGATTTTAGAGGTTTTTAGAAATAGAAGGGGATATTGGAAATAAGGGAAACATAAGACGTGTATTTCAGTAATTTTTCCATTCTAAAATGATTGCCAGCTTAAGTCAATTTAATTCTCAATTTCAACAAGCTTTCTATTTTTAAGAATAATTAAAAGAAAAAGAGATGTTGCACATCCATGACTCTGATCTTAACAACAAGAGTGATTTATGGATAAGTATAAGATTAATGTATTAATCTAACTGATGTATTAATATAATCACTCTAAAGCAATTATTAAATATGATCCATTCAACAAGTGTTGATTCCTTTAAAACTATTTCAAATTGCAAATATATAGAGTTGATTAATTCCAAACTTGATGGAAAATTTTCAATTACTAAATATTGTCCTCATGTTATTACAGTATTTAATTTAAATATAAAAGCATCGTTAGCAAATCGTGTCTTGTAATAGGAAATAGATTTTATATTAGCGTCTCATTCACACGAAAATTTAGACCGTACAGTCACTAGGATTAAATATAAATCCTTAATTAATATAATTCCAGCTGCAAGACAAAATGACACATCTTTTAGACAAGTTTAGTAAATCTCCAAAATGATTAATCAAATTTATAAAAGTACATTAAATATATTATTATTTTTATCGAAATAATTTATTGATTTAACATAGAAATTCAAGATGCTAGAATACTACTAAATGAATTGGTCATTTAATTAAAGTGAATTTTGCATCCACAATACATCAATGAGATAATATTATTTAGATTAAATTAGGTAGGTCATGATTCAATTTAATTTTTAGCTTAATTTAGTTCAAAATAAATTCAAACAAATCTTAATTCAATCCTACTTTTTTGTTCAAACTCATTTTTACTTCTCCAATTTCAGTCAAAGTGGTCCATTTGTCACCTCTAATTTGAGGTATCATTTGTCACTGTCGTTACGGGAAATGGAAGGCGAACCCTGGCGTCATAATATATCTAATCCACTCATTAGTCATTACTGTACGTTTCACTGTTCACCCAACACTTTTTTACTCTTTTAGACTGTTCAGAAAGATTACAGTTGCTCCACTCCGATTAGAAAGATATAATACAGAAACATGTCTTTTAACTAGATTTTATTTTACATTTATATTTTTCAATTTTGGATATGCATAAGTAGACATTTAAATTTCTATAAAGTTGAACAAGTAAATACATGAATTTTATGTGACATAATACTTATAGGACATCACATAGGACACAGATTATCATATAAGATGTCACATAAAATTGAGGGTCTATTTATTCAAATTTATATAAGTATAAGTATATACATGTGTACAACCAAAATTGAAGACATAAATGTGAAATAAAGTTAAATTAAAAGGTATATTTATGTATTATGCCTATTAGAAATGTTTTAAAATTGGCTTAAGTCATCGAGAACCACTTAAAGTTGTCCCCATAATTCATTTGAACACCTCAACTAATGTTTGTACCAATTGAACACCTCTACCCCTCATAATTGATATCATTTTTGACATTCTTTTAACAATCAGTAAAAAATTTAGAGTGTGTGGGCTACACTCGTAATGACATGGCACAATAACGAATTAAATCGTGACACGTGTTATTTGGCTTCAAAAATTTATTTAAGAAAATATTATAATTTCTTTAAAAAATAAATAAATACAAAATAATAGAAAAGTAAAAATTAGCCCTTCACAACCTACCCACCCAAAACCTTCCGGTAGGAATCAGCCGCCACCATAGTCCGTCCACCAGTTCGCCCACTCGTCCATCCTACATCTATTTCTGTAATCAACACCATAGATGTCATTTACCCTCTCCCTTTTATTTTGATTTGTGATTTTCATCACTATCATAACTGTCATTTCTCCTATCTCATTCTCTTCCTCAAACATCAATTAAAATTTGTAGATAATTTTTATATTGTGGGTTCTTAGGGTTTGAATTGATTAAAAATTTCAAAAAAAAAATAATCAAATTTGTACTATTCTTTTCGGAAAAAATGGAGGTTCACAGAAATTTTCTACTTTTGACCCAATCCGATTTTATTTTCTTGATTACATTTCCTTCGACAACTTTAACTCTTTTGAAATTTTCAGTTAGATTTTTTCAGATTTATATCAGTTGTTTTGAATTTTTCTGGTTTGACTGTCATTTGTTTAATAGGTAGTTTTCCAATAAAGATAATAATGACTATATTGATAATGGAGAAATGATATTAGAAAGGAAAAACGTAGGAGAATATAGAAAGGGGGTGAAGGTGGAACAATGGCAGAAAGATTGAGCTGGTGAAGAAAGGTGGAAGATTAAGGTGGTGTGGAATTTTGAGGAAGAAGACTGCTAATGATTTTCTTTTAATTTTTTTTTATGTTTAGATTTTTGCTCAACTTTTAAAATGTTGACATGTCAATATTTGAAGGCTTGTACTAATGTTTCTTTTTGCTTCACGCGCTTTTCAAGGGTGTAATACACCTTTGATGCCATATCATCAAAAAGTACTTAATAGGTACATGTTTCATATAAGATAGATGTTCAATAGGTACAAGCCTCAATTGAGGTGTTCAAGTGAATTATGGGGACAACTTTAAGTGGCTGTAGATGACTTAACCCTTTAGAATTACATCATTTCTATCATACTTCCAAGCAACCATATTCTATTGGTGAGCAAATTGTCTTGTATTTCTTCTCAACTATGTATCGTATACTTTGAAAAAAGGTTCATATTTGTTCATGGATTTGTGATTACTGACTACTCCGAGTTCACAAAAACTTAGGGATAAAGCATAAGTATTTCTCTAGACTATGGCCAAAATCCAGAGACACATTAACTAAACTAAGGTCCTATAATCCCCTCCCCCCTCCCCCCCAAACTCATTTTTTAAAATAATTTTATACACCTTCACTTATGTGGTACACTCTGTGACTCCACATAGTTGAGACGCGTGGGAGATGCTTGGATGCCATGTAGACCAAAAACGTGTAGAAAATTACAAAAAAAAATGAGTTCAGGGGGTAATAGGACCTTAGTTTCATTAAGATGTTTCTCTGAAATTTCGGGTATAATTTAGAGGGTACTTGTGCCTTATCCCAAAAACTTATGATAATCAGACAAACATTAAATGTGCTAGTTGAAGAAAAAAGAATTTATAACTTGCCTCTGCAGAGAAATAATAACCGATGAAGAGTAAAATGAACAATTTTCTCGACAAGATAATTTCCAAACTTTGAGTAAAGTCAGTCAACAACCTCTACTAGTTAAAGATAGAATATGTGTATACTCTAGAAATAATGTATCTAAGAAAATGTTATAAATGGTTTCTAAACTATTAGAGTAGGTCTATAATGGTCTTTTAATTGTATATTTATCAGATTTAGTCCTTTAACTGTTTAAAATGTTATCAAGTTTGGTCTCTTAAATATACACTTACCATTTTTAGTCCCTTAACAATACACTTATTAGTTTCAGTCCTTTAAGTATTAAAAAAATTATCAGGTTTGGTCTCTGACTATTTTTCATACAAATAATATAGGTTTGTTGTCACGATCCAAACTATACCCTAGGTGTAACATGGCGTATAGAACCCTAAAAATCCCTACACAAGACACTTAGCATACATCATACAAGATAATAGAAATAAAGATTTCAAAAGTAGCAATCTTGTATTATAAAAGAGTTTGACAAAGCAGAAGTCTAACATAGTCTCAGCAAGCCATCTAAACTTCAAAAGAAGTGGTTGAGCCGTAACCCATACACCACATACATCATCCAAAAACTTAAAAAGAAATAAAGCAAGTAAAAGAGTTCCGGTCCTTAGAACATCAGGACTCACCAACTCTTTAATTCGATAGAATGATCAACTAGGCAAGAGTGTGGGAGGTATGAGTGTTGGACCATACATTAATGAAACAATGTAGACACAAGTATGCATTAGTACATAAAATATACTAAGTATGAGGGCAATATGCATAAATAGACATGATGACATAGATAGCTTAAACATGTAATGCATGACCAATATTTGAACATTTGAAAGCTTAAAGAAGAAAGAATATGTAAATCATAAGACATGGTCAAGACATTTGAAATACGAGACATAAGAAAGCTTTGAAGAAACATAATTGTTTTATGGGATATTAGCTTTAACCGACAATAAGACCATGAGATCTATGTCATGGAATCTGGTATATCCCTCATACCGAAAGAAGGGAATTCTACTTTCCAAGGTAGAATACATACACATCATCTTTTGTTAAAGTGGATCCACTAGCTAGGTCATTTAAGACAATCCTACGGGGTACATAGTTCGAGACTAGATGTTGCTACTAGAGACTACCCTTTTTGATCTTTCACCTCAAAGCCCTCTCGGTGCTAAGTCTATATCTCAATAGAATAGATAAAAATCAAATATCATTATAATATAGGAAAAATAATGATCAATACCAAATCCAATCTTAAAGATCAAAACATAGAATAGCTCCTTAAATAACAATTCAAGCATATGTGAGAAAACCTTTCACCAATGTGAATCTATATGTGAGAAATACCTTTCACAATCATGATCATATTCGTATGTGAGAAATCTTTTACCACAACATCGATATTTTGAATCATAATTGAAAAGAACCTACGAAGAATTAAGAAGAACCTTAATTTGATCAATTGAAGTTGAATTGAGAAATTGAGAACCTTGGGGACCCCATGGAGGAATGGACTACATGAGTGAATATCCACATACTTGCTACTCAAAGCCCAAAATGAATGGTGAATTTGGAGTGAATCCCAACTTCTTCTTCTTCCTTAGGTTGAGAGAGAATTTTGAGAGAATGAATTTGAAGCCTAAATTTTGACCAACTTTTGAAGAAACTATTAGTGAAAAATTACAAAATAACAGAATTAAAAGATTACAATTTAAAAATAATATGAAGAAATAAAAATCTCTTCAGGATGAGGCGCGGATATCTCGCTCTCTCTAAGGAGATTCAAGCCTACTGCAACAAATGTTTTCACCGGTCCAGTAGTAGTCCTTCTTGACTTGTCCCCTCCAGGATACAACAACCTTAACACAAAGTATAACTCAACAACTCTGGACAAGAGTTGAGTCCAAAGCTCCACAAAAAGAACACCTCCCTTCAACTAATAAGAACTGTTTTTTTTTACTAAAATTTTCCTCTCTATCTTTTTCTTGTGTCTCTAAACCAAATAAAGACTACCAGTATTTATAGTTGAGGAAGTCTTCCTACCAATTGATAGGAAGATAATATGGTAGTAAATAGTGAAGATAAGTGGTCTTAGGAGTTACATAGGTTATAAGGATAATGGAGGAGTAAAAGAATGAAATAAAGGTGAGGGGTAACAAATGCACCAACGTGCAAATGTTACAATTTCACCATTGCCAACGTTCACTAGAACGTTTATACCAATTGTTTAATTGCAATAAAACCTTACAGTAATATGCATTACTAAACCACTGACAGCAATGACCAAGGCAACACCTTGTGTGATAAAAAATGATGAGCTATTATAATATGATAATAATATTAAAATCCTCTACACTAACAATCCCCCATTCATTTTAATATTAGATAAGAGAGTTTATAAGCTGAAAGAAGACTATTATGCATAATGAAGGTGTGCTCTGCATTGAACCTCCACTTAGTGAAACAATAACTTTTACTCCAGAGTCGTGGTCTCAGACTTGAACTATGACTGCTTAAGGGAAATAAAATATCACTGTCCACATATAATAATCAAGGTATTGACATGAGCTTTAAAAGCCAGCACGTTATGGCCTTGTGCTATCCCAGTTTCATGAGTGCCTTTGAGAATAATCCCAATTCTCATAGGAAGCGACCTACTTCCACACTCACATAGGTGAAATCAGTCGAGAGTGCTCCTGTAAGTTTAACACTCCACCCATATGGGCTACATATATTCATTAAGATTTTTATCAACTCAACCTTCACAAATCACTATAGGAGTAATGCACTCACATCATAGGGAGGGAATAAAAAATGCATTTTTCACAACAAGTCAACATATGATTCGTTTTTCCCTTTGAACCTGGTTATATGATCTCTAATCCCCAGGTTGGGTGTCCTCATATATGACTCAAGGATTTATAGGCTTCAATCCTATCCCCCTCGACGTGCTCCAGAACTTTTTTCTTGGTAAGGCCTTATTAAGTGGATCTGCAAGATTATCACAAGATTTGACATAATCAACATTAATGGTACCATTTATCTAATACGATCTTACATTACTATGTTTCCTCTTTATAGGTTTGGATTTACCGTTGTAATAGTGGTTTTGAACTCTACCAATCGCAGCGGTGCTATCACAATGAATTAAAATAGGAGGAATTGGTTTCTCAAAATAAGGTATTTGAAATAACAAATCTCTCAACCAATTCGCTTCCTCACTAGCTGAAGCTAAAGCAATTAGTTCAACCTCCATGGTAGAGTTAGCAATTATAGTTTACTTTTTTGATCTCCAACAAATAGCACCACCACACAAAGTAAAGACATAACCAGTGGTAGAACCTGAACCACCTGATAATGTGTTCCAATCTGCATCAGAAAAGCCTTCAAGTACAACATGACGTTTTTTTATAGAACAAACCACAATTTTTTGTTCCAATTAAATATCTCATAATTCTTGTTATAACATGTCAATGTTCATTACCTAGCTTGCTTGGAAACCTGCCAAGTACTCCTACTGCATATGCAATATCATGCCTAGTGCAATCAGTCACATATCTCAAACTTCCAATTATGCTAGCATATTCCTTTTGATTTATTACATCATTTTCAATTTCAACAAGAAATAAGTGAACACTTGAATCAAAAGGAGTTACAACATGCTTGCAATCATAAAAGTTATATTTAATCAAAATTTTCTCAAAATAATGTGACTGGTCAAGGAAAATTCCATCACATGTTCTTGTTATTTTTATTCCAAGAATAAAATTTACCTCACCAAGATCTTTCATATCAAAATGGCTTCTAAGAATATTTTTAGCTTCATCAATTACATTTATGTTAGAGCCAAAGATCAATAAATCATAAGCATATAGGCAAATAATCACATGTGAATTATTCCAAGACTTATGATATATGCACTTATCACACTCATTTGTTTTAAAACCATTTCAATCATGTAGGAATTGAACTTTTCATGCCATTGCTTTGGTGCATGTTTCAAGCCATATAGGGACTTAGTAAGTTTACATACTTTCCTTTCTTGGCCTGTTTCAACAAAATACTCGGGTTGATCCATATAAATTTCCTCATTTAGGTCTCCATTTAAAAAAGAAGTTTTTACATCAATTTGATGAATTTGCAAATCAAAAATTGCAGCCATAACAATTAAAAGTCTTATGGATGTAATTCTTGTTACCGGAGAAACAATATTAAAAAATTCTAGGTCTTCTAGTTGTTTAAATCCTTTTGCAACTAGTCTAGCCTTATATTTATCAATAGATCCATCCGGTTTTAACTTTTTTCGTAAGAAGAACTAGGTAGTGACAAAATATTTTATTTAATCCTTTAACCCACACTATTTTTAGAATTAAAAGGAAATTTATTCTCATTTAAAAATAACATCACCTGATTCAATTATAACATTGTCTTCAAGATTAAAAAAATATATAGGCTGTACTATTTGAAGCATAACTAAGAAAAGCACAAGTAGTAACTTTCTTACCCAACTTTGTAATCTTGGGATCCATTAGCCTCACAAAGGCTAGACAACCCCAAACTCTTAGATATCCCAAACTGGGCTTGTGACCTTTCCACAATTCAAAAGGTGTCAATTTAGACTTTTTATGAGACACACAATTTAACACATAACAAGCAGTGAAAATAGCTTCACCCCAAAAATTTAAAGGTGCATGTGACTCAATAAGCATAACATTAATCAATTCAACCAAAATTCTATTTTTCCTTTCTGCTACACCATTAGATGAAGGAGAATAAGGAGGAGTAGTTTCATGAATTATTCCCAATGATCTAACAAAAGAATTAAACTTATTTGATTCATATTCACGGCCTCAATCACTTTTAATTCTTTTTAGTTTTCTACCAAACTGATTTTCAACCTCATGGAGATAAGTTTTAAAATTTTCAAAAGCATCACTTTTATTTTTCATCAAGTAAACATATGTAAACTTAGAAAAATCATCAATGAAAGTGATAAAATATCTATTACCTCCACGAGTTAAAATTCCACCAAGTTCACAAATATAACTAATTCTAACAAACCAGTTTTTCTTTCATCTTGAAAATGAGGCCTTTTAGTGATTTTGGCTTTACTACAAGCCTCATACTTTTCAAATTTCTTTTTAACCATTGGGATTAATCCTAAACTACTCATGATTCCAACACAATGATCATTAATATGACACAAATGAACATGCCAAAAATTGGTAGAAAGCCTATAAACAGAAGTAGAAGCTTTATTCATTTCAAAATTCAATTTGAACATCCCATCACAAGCATACCCTTTTCCCACAAAAATACCCTTCTTCACAATTATATATTGATCAGATTCAATAATCTGTTTAAAGCCTGTTTTGTTAAGAAGAAAACTAGACATCAAATGTTTTATCATGGAAGGAGTATAGAGTACATCTTTCAAAGTTAATACCCTTCCAGAAGTAAAACACAATTCGACATCTCCCATTTCACGCACTTGAGTTGTGTGAGAATCACCAAGCATGATGATTTTGAGCTCCTCAAAATGAGTATATTTCTTAAAACAGTCTTTGTCATAACAGACATGACGGTTTGCACCAGAATCAACCCACCATCCATCAACACTTTCAACCATGTTTATGTCGGTAATCACCGCCACAAAAGGTTTTTCGGTAACGTTTTCCTGAGGGTTAGAACAACATTTCTGAAATCTACAAAATCGAGAAATATGCTCTTGCCACAAACAAAGCACAGTCCCTTGTCTTGAACATGTTGATTTTGTTCTTGGTTATTTTCACCATTATTTTTCTTGGAAGGTCTACCATTATTTTTCTTGAATATTTTCTTCTTAGGCTTCAAAGAAGTAATTTTGTGAGATTCAAGAGAAGCATTATTTGAAGTAATTAAATTTACCTTCGTTGTGATGTTGCTCTCTTTTGTTTGTAAAAGTGCATCTTAGCCCCTTGCATCTTCTTTCATACGAATTTTCATTATCAACGTTTCAAGAGAGGTTTCCTTTTGTTTGTGGCGCATAGTTTTTTGAAATTCCTTTCAAGATGGTGGAAGTTTATCTACTATGCCACAAATAATAAGGTTATCTCCAATTATAACCTCCTCGGACCTGAGCTCTCCAACTATCATTATAAAGTCTTGAGCTTGGTCTAACAAGAGTCTTAGATGCTAGCCATTATTACGCCCCCGCAAGTTGGCATCGAGGTTTACTATGCCCAACTTGGAGAAATGGTTACCAAAAAGTGCACGCGGAAGAGGCTTTGTAAGAAGATCTGCAACTTGATCAGCATCATGTAAATGGGCAACTTCAAGTTTTTTGCTGTAACACCTCTCTATTTGAAAGAACTAGTAATATCTAGAATTAGAAAGAGTTGTTTTTCAAAAGAATGAAAATCTTGAAAATTTGTTAAGTTATGTTAAGTTTGAGTTTTTGGTCAACTTCAAATAACCACAACTCCTAGCTCAGGATGATTTAGGTATTCTTCCAGATATCTTAGGAAAGATCTAGGAATAATATTTCCAACGCCACCAAGTTTACTCAATTCTGAGTTTGTATGAGTGAGATATGCCCATTTGAAGTTGGGCTGTTCAAATAAGGAAAGTCTAATCTGGATTTTAGAAGGGCATTATGGTCTTTTCCCTACCCCATGATTTAATTTCGTTTATTTAGTAATTAATTGGGGTCTAAACTGAAAGGAGTCAGTTTACGCTTTTACAATATTGAGTTAGGGTTTTAGAGAAGAGAAAAGAAGAGGAGAAAGGAGGAGAAGGAGCAAGAATCGTCAAGTTCTTCAAGAATCGATTGTGGATTTCGTTAAGGGGTGATTCCTACGAGGTATATGAGATCACATAGCGTTGTGTTAGTTCACCCACACACCAATCATGATTCAATTTAGCGAAGTATATTGATTTGAAAGTAAATCCGATGAGTTCTTGATGAAATTTCGTTTGAATTCTTATGGGTTGAGTTTTGTTGAAGTTTCTTGAGTTTGATTCATAATTTTAGGTGTGTTTTCAATTAGAATCTTGCACATATTGATGGTATAGTTGATTCTAAGTGTTTGGGGAAAGAACTAAGTCGAAATAGGGGGTTTAGATTTGAAAAACGAAGGAGAAAAGTCGGAGTTCACCTGGGCAGGGGCCTGGGGCGCCTCCCCTCTCAGATCCCCAATAAGGGACCTCTGAAGTTTGGGCTCTGGGGCGCCCCAACCCAGCCCCTGAAATTTAAGGGCTGGCGCCCCTCGCCAGGGATGCTAGTTCTTCCCATCTTTACCCATTCTTTCCGTACTAGTTCCTTAGAAACGTACCTATGTTTTCTAGTTGATCTCTATACACTAAGGTATGTCTAAACATCGTGAACCTTGAATCCATAATCTAATTTAAGGAAAGTTAAGATCAAAGTAAAGAGAAGTAAGAGTCAAGTTAAGAAAAGTTCTTAGAATTTTCCAAAATTCTTTTCCAAATGTTTTAACTTTGTTTTAAGACTTAAAGTTCAAGTTGAGTAAAGAGTAAGGAGTAAAGATTGAATTTCATTTCTTCAAAAGTATATGGGGACTATGTATTCCCAAAGAGTTTAAAATGTTTTCACATTAAAACAAGTAAGGAAACCTTGATTTCCAAAGAGCCTTTGAGCTAGTTTTCAGAAAGGAGTAAACGCTTTCACAATTAAGCAAGAGAGGAAACTTTGATTTCCAAGATAGCCTTTGAGCTATGTTTTTGAGCAATTATCTCAAATCACAGAAAGAAGTATGTTTTTAAACATAAGAGCTAGTATCATATTTTGGGAGTTGTATTGAGAACCGATATAGGGGAGAGTTCAGACAACTCCCAGCCCCAATAAACCATGTAGCCATCATGGGTAGAAAAGGGTCATACTTTTTAGATGATTCCTTAGTGCTTTTTAGAATAGACTAGAGGATCCACTTAGTAGTCAGGTTCTATACCCTCGACAAAATATAGGACGGCCCTGGTAGCATGAGACAAATCACTCTATCATCACAATAACTCTTACATGATGATTGTCGGTTAGAGAAACTCACACAGAAGTATTTGTATTCTTATATACACAATTTAATTGTATTTTTACATACAATTCAGAGTTATATTGTATCTTTGCATACACAAAGTATTATTGTATTTCCAAATACACAGAGTTGACATCCACGTTTGAAAAAGCTTTTCCTTATATTGCACTTGTTTTATACTACTTTATATTGAAATGCGTTCAGTTAAGTTGAGTTGAGTTAAGCCAGGTAAGTTCTTCAGTTCCATTCAAGCTTATGTCTTGTTTTAGAATTCCCCTCGCATACTTGTACATTCAATGTACTGATGCCATTTGGCTTTTATCTTTTAATGATACAGATATAGGTACCTAGGATCAACAGCCAGTGTATCGTTGATTCTAGTTGAGCTCCAGACTTGTTGGTGAGTCTCCTTGCTTCTGGAGGATCCCTTTTATTGCTTTTAGTAGTTTCAGTTCCATTAGGATGTCGTGGGTCTTGTCCCAACATCCATCTCAGTTGTTTAGAGGCTTCATAAACAATCAGAAATTTGTTTTTGAGTTTTCTATTTACCGTTTTAATGGTTGAAACTTGAGTTGCCATTTTGGCTAAGTTCAATATTTCTTAAATACATTTACATGAGTTATCCTTTGAGATTATTTTTCATGTTTAAGTCTTCCGTTGAGTAAGTAAGCCAGGCCAAGGGTTCGCTTGGGGCCAGCAATGGTTCTCGAGTGCTAGTCCCACCTAGGGTGTTGGATCGGGGTGTGACAAACTTGGTATCAGAGCATAGAGTTCAAGAGTCCTTAGAATCTATGAAGCCGTGTCCGTAGAGTCCTAGTTATCGGTGTGAAGTACGCCGCATCTAGGAGGCTGCGACACTTAGGAATGTTCTTACTTCTTTCATACTCATTTCGTGCGATAGAATTTTACCTCTAGTAAGTTTCTTCTAATTCGTGCTTGCGCATGTGTTTCAGAAATCATGCCTCCACGAAGAGTTGGCAGAGGTTGTTCGGCTATAAGTAATGTTGAACAACAGGAACAAGGGGTACCTAATGCACCAGGAGTGCAACCCCAAGGAGAGGTCACCAATGCTGAGGTTCGTGAGGCTATCCAGATGTTGAACTAGGTTGTGACCGATCAAGCTGGACAAAAAAGAGGGAATTGTCAGGAAGTGGCTGATACTTTGAGGATCCGCGAGTTCTTAAGTATGAATCCTCCAAGCTTCACAAGTTCTAGTGTTACTGAGGATCTAGAGAATTTTGTTAAAGAGCTTCAAAAGGTTTTGAAATCATGGATGTTGCTGATACTAAGAGGGTGGAACTAGCTACATACCAAATGAAGGGTGTCGCTAGGATATGGTTCGACCAATGGAAGAAGAACCGAGTTGAGGGAGCACCACTGCGAGTTGGGCTTGTTTTGAAGAGGCCTTCTTGGGGCGTTTCTTCCCCCAAGAACTAAGAGAGGCTAAGGTACGAGAGTTCCTCACACTTAAGCAGGTTTCTTTGAGAGTTCATGAGTATAGTATGAGGTTCACCCAACTTTCCCGATATGCTCCGCAGATGGTGGCTGACATAAGGGGCAAAATGAGTTTATTTGTTGTTGGGTTGTCTCTTCTGTCAAGTAAGGAAGGCAAGGCAGCTATGCTGATAGGGGATATGGACATAACAAGACTGATGATCCATGTGCAACAAGTTGAGGAGGACAAGTTAAGGGATAGAGAAGAGTTTAATAATAAGAGAGTTAATACAGGGAATGAGTCCGGGCAGTAGAAGAGTAATGTCAATCGGTTATCCTTCCCACAGAAACAGAAGGGACCTGCTCCATCATTTGCTAGTGCACTTGCTACAATAGTTAGAATATCAGAGCCAAGCCTGCCTATTCTCAGGGTAGTATGGCACAAGGGGGTAGTAAGCCTCCTGCATGTGCTAAGTGTAGTTGGAACCACTCAGGGATGTGTCTTGATGGCTCCACTGGTTACTTCAAATGTGGCTAGAATGGTCATTTCATGCGAGAGTGTCCAAAGAACAAGCAGGGTAATGGTAATGGGGGGAATTGAGCCCAGTCTTCTTCAGTTGCTCCACCACACAGGGCTGCACCTAGAGGAGCTACTTTTGGTACAGGCGGAGGAGCAAACCACCTATATGCTATCACTAGTCGCCAAGAGCAAGAGGACTCGCCAGATGTTGTCACTGGTATGATCCAAGTCTTTAACTTTAATGTATATGCTTTGCTAGATCTAGGAGCGAGTTTATCCTTTGTAACCCCGTATGTTGCAATGAATTTTAGTGTTCTTCCTGAGCAACTTAGTGAGCCCTTCAGTGTTTCTACACATGTTGGTGAGTCTTTTCTAGCAGAGAGAGTTTATCGTGATTGTCCCATTTCCATCAATCACAAGAGTACCATGACTTATTTAGTTGAGTTAGACATGGTAGATTTTGATGTCATTCTTGGTATGGACTGGCTTCCTGCCTGTTATTCCTCAGTTGATTGTAGAACTCGAGTTGTCAAGTTTTGGTTTCCAAATGAGCTAGTCTTAGAGTGGAAAAGTAGTTCAGCAGTGCCTAAGGGTTGTTTTATTTCGTACCTTAAGGAAAGAAAGTTAGTTTCCAAGGGATGTGTCTATCACTTGGTCTGAGTTAATGACTCTAGTGTTGAGATGCCTCATATTCATTCAGTTGCAGTAGTAAAAGAGTTTCCAGATGTCTTTCTTGATGTTTTTCCCGGAGTCCCTCCTTGAGAGATATATAGACTTCGGTATAGATATTTTTCCAAACACTCATTCTATATCTATTCCTCTATATAGAATGGCTCTAGCAGAGTTGAAAGAGCTTAAAGAACAATTGAAAGATCTCCTTGATAAGGGCTTTATTGGACCAAGTATTTCACCTTGGGGAGCTCCGGTCTTATTTTTGAGGAAGAAAGATGGTTCCCTTAGGATATATATAGATTACCGTCTGTTGAACAAGGTTACCATCAAGAATAAGTATCCTCTCCCAAGGATTGATTATCTTTTCGATCAACTTCAGGGCTGTTTCTCTAAGATAGAACTTAGATCTGGCTACCATCAGTTAAGAGTAAGGGAATGTGATATTCCAAAGACAGCTTTCAGGTTCCGTTATGGTCATTATGAGTTTCTGGTCATGTCCTTTGGTTTGACGAATGCGCCTGTAACATTCATGGACCTTATGAATAGAGTATTCAAACTTTATTTAGATATGTTTTTTATTGTCTTCATTGATGACATACTAATCTATTTGAGGAATGAAGAAGATCATGCTAGTCATCTCAAAATAGTTCTTCAAACTCTAAAGGATAGAGAGTTGTATGCCAAGTTCTCTAAGTGTGAGTTTTGGCTTGAATCTGTGGCATTCTTAGGTCACATTGTGTTTGGAGAGGGAATTAAAGTTGATACTCAGAAAATAGAGGCAGTGCAGAATTAGCCTAGACCCTCATCTCCAACTGACATTAGGAGTTTCTTGGGTTTGGCTGGCTATTATAGAAGGTTCATAGAAAGGTTCTCGTCTATTATATCCCCTTCGACCAAGTTAACTCAGAAGACAGTGAAATTTCAATGGTCTGAAGCTTGTGAGAAAAGATTTCAGGAATTGAAAAAGACGTTGACTACTGCCCTAGTGTTGACCTTACCAAAAGGCACGCAAGGCTTTGTTGTTTATTGTGATGTGTCTAGAGTTGGTTTGGGTTGTGTGTTAATGTAGAATGACAAAGTTATAGCTTATGCCTTCAGACAGTTGAAAGTTTATGGGAGGAACTATCCAACCCATGATATAGAGTTGACTGTCGTAGTTTTTGCTTTGAAAATATGGCGCCATTAGCTTTATGGTGTTCATGTGGATGTGTACACCGATCACAAGAGCCTTCAGTATGTGTTTACTCAGAAAGACCTTTATCTCAGACAAAGGAGGTGGTTAGAATTACTCAAGGATTATGACATGAGTATTCTTTATCGCCCAGGTAAGGCTAATGTTGTTGTTGATGTCTTGAGCAGGTTGTCTATGGGTAGTACCGCCAATTTTGAGGAAGATAAGAAAAAGCTAGCAAGAGATGTGCATAGAGTTGCACGCTTAGGAGTCCGACTAATGGATTCCCCAGAAGGAGGAGTAGTTGTGATGAATGGAGCCGAATTGTCATTAGTGTCTGAAGTTAAGAGAAGCAAGATCAAGAGCCCATTTTGCTTGAATTGAAGGCAAATGTTCATAAGGAAAAAGTAATGGCTTTTGAACAAGGGGGAGATGGTGTATTGAGCTACTAAGGTAGATTGTGTGTACCAAAGGTGGATGAACTCCAAGAAAGGATCATGGAGAAAGCTCATAGCTCCAGACATTCCATTCATCCGAGTTACACAAAGATGTATCGCGACTTGAGAGAAGTTTATTGGTGGAGTAGTATGAAGAAGGGCATTGCAGAGTTTGTTGCTAAGTGTCCAAACTGCAAACAAGTTAAAGTAGAGCACCAAAGGCCCGATGGTATGGATCAAAATATAGAATTTTTGGAATGGAAGTGGGAGATGATCAATATGGATTTCATCATAGGTTTACCAAGGTCTCCCAGGCAGCATAATTCTATTTGGGTGATTGTGGATCGAATGACCAAATTAGCCCACGTTTTGCCGGTAAAGACTACCCATACAATAGAAGACTATGCCAAGTTGTATATTCAAGAAGTAGTTAGACTTCATGGAGTTCTGGACTCCATTATTTCAAATAGAGGTGCCCAATTTATTAAACAGTTTTGGAAGTCATTCAAAAAAGGCTTGGGTTCAAAGGTGAATTTGAGTATTGCTTTTCATCCTTAGACAGATGGTTAAGCAGATCACACTATTCATACTTTAGAAGACATGTTAAGGGCCTGTGTGATTTATTTCAAAGGTAATTGGGATGATCACCCCTATTATTGAATTTTCTTACAACAATAGTTACTACTCTAGCATCCAAATGGCTCCTTATGAAGCTCTTTATGGGAGAAGATGCAGATCTCCTATTGGATGGTTTGAAGTTGGTGAAGCTGGGTTGATAGGACCAAATTTAGTTCATCAAGCTATGGAGAAGGTGAAAGTTATTCAAGAAAGGTTGAAACCAGCGCAGACTCGTCAGAAATCCTACACTGATGTTAGGAGAAGGGAGCTAGAATTCAAAGTAGATGATTGGGTCTACTTGAAAGTTTCACCCATGAAGGGTGTTATGAGATTTGTTAAGAAGGGGAATCTTAGTCCCCGGTATATTGACCCTTACAGATTATCCAAAAGGGTTGGGAATGTAGCTTGTGAGTTGGAGCTACCACAAGTATTAGCAGCGGTTCATCTGGTATTTTATATTTCCATTTTGAAGAAGTGCTTGAGAGATCCTTCACTTATCATACCAACTGAAGATATTGGTATCAAGGATAACTTATCTTATGTGGAGATTCCTGTTCAGCTTCTAGATCACCTAGTTCGCAAGTTGAGGACTAAGGATATAGCATCAGTCAAAGTTCTTTGGAGGAGCCAATTTGTTGAGGAAGCTAAAGAAGATATGAAGAAGAGGTATCCACATATCTTTGAAATCGGAGAAATTCCAAATCAAGGTACTAATTCTTTTCTTAGTACTCTTTAATTTATAAGTTGGAATGTTGTATTTGCATTGCTTGTTGGGTGTTTGAGCTGAATGTTAGATGTTTCACCCTTAGCCTATTAAGAGTAATCTCATTCGAGGACGAATGTTCCCAAGGGGGAGATATTGTAACACCTTGCTATTTGAAAGAACTAGAAAGAGCTAGAATTAGAAAGAGTTGTTTTTGGAAAGTATGAAAATCTAGAAAATTTGTTAAGTTATGTTAAGTTTGAGTTTTTGGTCAACTTCGAACGACCATAACTCCTAACTCAGGATGAGTTAGGTGTGCTTCCAGATATCGTAGGAAAGATCATGGAATAATATTTCCAACTCTACTGAGTTTACTCAATTCCGAGTCCGTATGAGTCAGATATGCGCTTTTGAAGTTGGGCTGTTCAAATAAGGAAAGTCAATCCGGATTTTAGAAGGGCATTATGGTCTTTTCCATACCCCATGACTTAATTTCATTTTTTTGGTAATTAATTGGGGTCTAAACTAATAGGAGTCATTTTACGCTTTTACAATATTGAGTTAGGGTTTTAGAGAAGAGAAAAGAAGAGGAGAAAGGAGGAGAATGAGCTGGAATCGTCAACTTCTTCTAGAATCGCTTGTGGATTTTGTCAAGGGGTGATCCCTACGAGGTATGTGAGATCACATAGTGTTAAGTTAGTTCACCCAAGTGCCAATCATGATTCAATTCAGCGAAGTATATTGATTTGAAAGTAAATCCTATGAGTTCTTGATGAAATTTCGTTTGAATTCCTGTGGGTTGAGTGTTGTTGAAGTTTCTTGAGTTTGATTCATGATTTTAGGTGTGTTTTCGATTAGAATCTTGCACATATTGATGGTATCGTTTATTCTGAGTGTTTTTGGGAAAGAACTAACTTGTAGGGGGTTTAGAGTTGAAAAATAAAGGAGAAAAGTCGGAGTTCACCTGGGCAGGGGCCTGGGGCGCCGCCCATCTCAGATCCCCAAGAAGGGACCTCTGAAGTTTGGGCTCTGGGGCACCACGCCAGCCAGAGAGCCTCAACCCAGCCCCTGAAATTTAAGGGCTGGCGCCCCGCGCCTCTCAAAGCGTTAGGGACGCCAGTTCTTCCCATCTTTCCCCTTTCTTACTGTACTAGTTCCTTACCAACGTACCTATGTTTTCTAGTCGATTCCTGTACTCTATGGTACATCTAAACATCATGAAATCATCCATAACATGAGATCATGAACCTTGAATCCATAATCCAATTCAAGGAAAGTTAAGATCAAAGTCAAGAGAAGTAAGAGTCAAGTCAAGAAAAGTTCTTAGAGTTTTCCAAAAGTCTTTTCCAAATGTTTTAACTTTGTTTTAAGACTTAAAGTTCAAGTTTATTAAAGAGTAAGGAGTAAAAATTCAAGTTCATTTCTTCAAAAGTATATGGGGACTATGTATTCCCAAAGAGTTTAAAATGTTTTCACATTAAAACAAGTAAGGAAACCTTAATTCCAAAGAGCCTTTGAGCTAGTTTTCAGAAAAGAGTAAACACTTTCACAATTAAGCAAGAGAGGAAACTTTGATTTCCAATATAGCCTTTGAGCTAAGTTTTTGAGCAATTATGTCAAATCACAGAAAGAAGTATGTTTTTAAACATAAGAGCTAGTATCATATTTTATGAGTAGTATTGAGCACCGATATGGGGGAGATTTTAGACAACTCCCAGCCCCCATAAACCATGTAGCCATCATGAGTAGAAAAGGGTCATACTTTTTAGATGATTCCTTAATGCTTTTTAGCATAGACTAGTGGATCCACTTAGTAGTCAGGTTCTATATCCTCGGCAAGGTATAGGACGGCTCTGGCAGTCTGAGGCAAAACGCTGTATCATCACAATAGCTCTTACGTGATTGTTGTCGGTTAGAGAAACTCCCACAGAAGTATTTGTACTCTTATATACACAATTTAATTGTATTTTTACATACATTTTAGAGTTATATTGTATCTTTGCATACACAAAGAGTATTATTCTATCTCCAAATACACAGAGTTGACATCGATGTTTTAAAAAGCTTTTCTTTATATTGCACTTGTTTTATACTGATTTATATTGAAATGAGTTCAGTTAAGTTGAGTTGAGTTGAGCCAGGTATGTTCTTCAGTTCCTTTCAAGCTTATGTCTTGTTTTAGAATTCCCCTCGCATACTCATACATTTAATGTATTGATGCCATTTGGCCTGCATCTTTTAATGATGCAGATATAGGTAACCAGGATCAACATCCAGTGCATCGTTGATTCTAGTTTAGCTCCAGACTTGTTGGTGATCCTCCTTGCTTCTGAAGGTTCCCTTTTATTTCTTTTAGTAGTTTTAGTTTCATTAGGATGTCGTGGGTCTTGTACTGAGATCCATATCAGTTGTTAGAGGCTTTATAGATAGTTAGATGCTAGTGCTTGATTTTTCTATTTCCTATTTTAATGGTTGAGACTTGAGTCCATTTTGGCTAAGTTTGATATTTCTTAAAGACATTTGCATGAGTTATCCTTTGAGACTATTTCTTGTGTTGAAGTTTTCCGCTGAGTAAGTAAGCTAGGCCAAGGGTTTGCTTGGGGCTAGCAATGGTTCTCAAGTGCCAGTCACACCTAGGGTGTAGGCTCGAGGCATGACATTTGCACTGAACCTGTTCACGGACAAAATGGAAGTCGATGGCCATATGCTTCATGCGGCTATGGAAAACATGATTCACACAAATATAAGTGGTGCTGATATTGTCACAGAGAAGTCTTGGAACAACAGTCATAGGAAACTGAAGTTCTTGAAGAAGATGGGTGTGCCAGTTAGTTTCAGAAATAGTAGCAACAACTGCCCGATATTCTGCCTCTATAGAAGAACGAGAAACTGAACGCTGCTTCTTTGAAGACCATGAAATAGAGGAACTACTAAGATAGATAACATAACCAGTGGTCAATGTGCGATCATGAGGATCCCATGCCTAGTCTAAGTTAGAGTACGCGAGCAACCTACGATCAGTTTCATTGGCAATGAGCACACCAAAAGAGGTAGTTAAATGAAGATAGCGAAAAAGTCATTTAAGAGCAAACCAATAAGACATAAATGGTTGATGCATAGCTTAGGACAACTTGCTGACAACAAAAGCTATGTCCGGATGCATGAATGAAAGGTAATGAAGCATACCAATAATGCGCCGATATAAGGAACCATCAACTAGATGATCATGCAATGGATAAAAAACTATAGTAGATTTCATAGGTGTGGAAACACCTCTGCACTTATCCATAGCTACCTCATGTAGGAAATCCATAGTGTACCTCTCTTGAGAGAGCAGAAGACCAACATAAGAACGAATCACCTTAATACCAAGAAAGTAATGAAGAGGTCCTAAGTCCTTCAGTGAAAAATGTTGAGAGAGAGCCTCAATGATATAGTGAACACCTCGTTGGTGACTACCAGTCATTAAGATATCATCCACATAAACTAAAATATACACACTGAGCCCAACTTTATGCATAATGAAGAGTGAGGAATCAAAATGCGACTTAACAAAACCCAAAGTAAGGAGATAATTTTTGAGTTCGGTGTACCAAGGATGAGGAGCCTGTTTGAGGCCATAAATTGCCTTCTGAAGATGACATACATGGGTAGGATTCCCAGAGTTTTCAAATCCCGGTGGTTGTCGTATGTAAACTTCTTCAATTAGACGACCCTGGAAGAAGGCATTGTTAATATCCAGCTGATGGACATGCCAGTCAAGTTGAGTGGCGATAGTTAGGTAGAGACGAACAGTAGCAGGCTTGACTACTAGACTGAAAGTGAAATGATAATCAAGTCTGGGGGCTGTGTAAATCCCTTGGCAACCAAATGAGCCTTGTACCTATCAACAAAACCGTCAGGTTTATGTTTAACTTGGAATAACCACTTACAATCCACCACATTTTTGGAAGAGTCACATGGAACCAAATCCCAAGTATGGTTGCGAACAAGAGCATCAAATTCGACTTGCATTGCTGAATTCCATTAGGGAATTAAATAGGCTTGCTTTTGAGTTATGGGGATTTTTGGATACAATGTAGTGGTTGTAAGAAACTGACGAGGTTTAAGGTTGTGAGTCTGTGATCTAGTATTCATTGGGTGTACTTTGGTGACTGGCTAGTTTGTCCGGGTTTGGGTTGGTGGGTCAGGTTCACTAAGAGTTGCTGCTGTTGAGGCGGGCATGAAGTCATATGCGGCTGATTTTGTGCCGAAGTAGATGGATTATGAGGAGGACATGGAGTTTGACTAGGAATGGGTGGTCTTTCTCGTCTATGATACGTGATAAGTGGTTGTGAGGGCAATGGTTGGGTGCTGCAGAAGAGTTAGTTTTCTCTTTGTGCGGAAAAGATGAAGAAGTGGAAGTTGAGACAGGAGAAGGAATATTACCTGATTGTGTAGAGACACCATCTAGAGCGGAGGAGATAGCTTGCAGGCGTTGAGTGATCGTGGGCAACGTAGTTACTGGTGGGGGAAGTTGATAAGAGGAATGCAAAATTGAATTAGATTCCTCTTGGGATTGTTGTTCAATGGAAATGTTATCCCATGAAACATTAACTTTATTACGAAACCTGGAAAAAATATTTTGAAAAGGAAAATTGTCTTCTAAAAATATTACATCCCTTGATAAATATAATTTGGAGTTAACTGGATCAAAACACTGATGGCTATAATATTTGTTAGAAAATCCTAAATAAACACATGGGGCAGATCGAGGTTCCAATTTATTTCTTGAATACGGTTTGAGTCATGGATAGCATAAGCAGCCAAAAACTTTGATGGAATCATATTTAGGCACAACCTAAAATATGATTTCAAAAGGTGATTTATTTTGTAGATTGGGAGTAGTCATCCTATTGATAAAATAAACAGCTTGATGGCATGCATAACTCCAAAACGTTGAAGGTAAGGATGCTTGGTGTAGTAAGGTGCGGGCTGTTTCGATGACATGCCGATGTCGGTGTTCAACTAAGGCTACCCTTTGTGGCGTGTATGGGGGGACACTAAGTGTTCAATGCCATGTGTTTGTAGATAGGAATCTAATTTTTGAAACTCACCACCACCATCAATATAAAAGGATAAAATTTTTGTGTTAACATGTTTTTCAAGCATGGGATGTAAAGTTTGGAAGATTTTTAGAACTTCAGTTTTAGCTTTTAGTGTGAACAACCACATATTTCTTGAATATTGATCAACAAATAAAACATAGTATCATTTTTTGTCAATCAATAAAATCGAAGACGGCCCCCACAAATCACTGTAAAGTAAATTTAATGGATTGGCACTGTGCAAAGAACTTTTAGAAAAAGGCATCCTGTGGCTTTGATTAGAATAACATGAATGACAAACAGTACTATTATTTGAACCAACTACTGGAATAGAAAAATCATGCAAAAACTTATTTAGAACTTGACGATTAGGGTGGCCTAATCATTGATGCCATTGGTGGTAAGGAACAACGACATTGCATTGTGGCGGACCATGAGCATCCCCCAATGGCCACTCATACAACCCATTTTTACTCCATCCGCGAGCCAATGGTGCACCTGTAGTCAGATCCTTCGCAACGTAAGGAAAAGGAAAAAATTCCATAGATGAGTTATTATCTTGACAAAATTTAGAGACATATATTAGATTATTTGTAATAGATGGAGAGAAAATGATATGTTGAAGCTAGAATTAGTGATTTGATGCATTAAAGTTCACATTACCAGTATGAGAGATTGGAATGGTATTACCATTGCCCATGACAATCTCCTCCGAACCATGGTAGTCTTGCGTAATAGTTAGACTTTGTGTTTCTGAGGCAATATGGTGGGTGGCACCACTATCAACAACGCATGGAGATGACTGGTTCTGGAGGTGTACAACATAATTAGCACGCGCTTGAAGATGATTGTGAGAGCGTGTTCGGCAAATACGAGCAGTATGACCTCTACTATCACAAAGTTGGCAGTAGAGGTTGTTGTTGGAACACAGCTGTTGTTGGTTGTTGCACCGAGGTTGCTGATTGTTACGCTATGATTGATTACGATTTTGCTGATTTTGTGCATTGGATCATCGATTACTGTTCTGGTTATTGTTGGAGCCCTGACGGGCAGGAGCGGAAGCAGTCCCTTGAGCAAAGTTGGCAATAATGGGAATAAAGGTTACCTTTTTGGCTTCCTCATGCTGAAGGAAAAGCTCCTAGTCAATGAGCTTTGCTTATAGTTCTTCATAGGGGATCGCACAATCTCGAGTGCGGATAGCGGTTGGAATTTCTTGAAATTCAGACCCAAGATCAGTGAGAATCTTGACAACCAATTCTTCATTGGAGACGGGGGAACTAGCAGTGGCAAGTTCATCACAAAGAGAGCTAACTTGATGGACCTAATCTGCAATAGGATGAGAGTCTTTGGAGAGACGGGCTAGACGGTCTCTAAGACTAAAGATACGATTTTGAGATTTATTTGCATAAGCAGTATGCAAGGCATCCCAGGCGACTTTGGCATTTGGAACAAAAGCGACTGTACTGCCAATGGTCGCATCCACAGTTGCCAAGATACCATTTTGTATAAGTTGATCTTGTTGAAACCAGGAAACATAGGCAGGATTGAATACTTTGAGGTTGTTTTCAGAGATAGGTTTTGAAGGGATTGGGATCGATCCATCAAGATGACCAAAGAGGTTGTGTCCATGCATAAGCATGGACACCTGAACCTTCCATAATGAAAAGTTATGGATTCTAGCAAGTTCGATGGGGAGATGAGTAACCGTATTGAACTGGACAACAGTCTTTGAACTGGAGATGTTGTCGGCATTGACGACACTTGTATTTGGGGTCATTTTCGGCTGGAGGTGTGTGGGCTGGGAGGGAAAAAAAGGATCAAGCTTGTTAAATCAATAGAGCTCTAAATACCATAAAGAGAAAGAGAAGAACTGGACACAGATGAACTTATGTGTATTAATTACTGTATTGACCTTTAATATAGCCAGTGTATTACATACAAGGCTGAGAAAAAAATAACAACTTAGAGAAACCTACTTAAGTACACTTCTAAAGATAAAAAGGCTGATAAGCAAAATAAAAATAGTCCTATAAGTAAGAAGAGTCCTATAGGTAACAAGAGTCTTAGATGCTAGCCGTAATTATGGTCTACCACTGATTTGTTGTCCACCATTTGGAGACGAAAAAATCTACTAGTCGCATATTTTTTTGCTCCAGCCTCTTCGGTATCATACTTACTCTACAACACTTTTCAAATTTTATTTGTACTAGAGTAAGTTCTATCATAATATTCATAAAAATTATCAGATATACAATTAAGAAGATAATACCAACACTTATAGGAATCACCATCGTACTTTTCCACTTTCTCTAGATGAGAAATAGTTTCATCATCATTCATAAAGGTCATGTCTTCTTTATTAAGATTCTTCTCAGTTAACACATTAGAGACATTAAGAAGACTTAAGTAGAAAAACACTTTACCCTTCCATCTCTTGAAGCGGTTACCAATGAACTGGAATGGCATGTTAAGATCTCCCATCTTGACATCCGCAATTTTTTTCAATTGTAGCCATAATGAATCTCCTTAAAATTGTTGGTGTATTATACCACAAACACAATAAACTACATTTGAAAATAAAATTAACAAAATGAATAAATAATTATTTAGGGTGAGGCGCGGATATCTCGCTCTCTTTAAGGAGATTCAAGCCCACTGCAACAAATGTTTTCACCGGTCCAGCAGTAGTCCTTCTTGACTTGTCCCCTCCAGGATACAACAACCTTAACACAAAGTATAACTCAACAACTCTGGACAAGAGTTGAGTCCAAACCTCCACAAAAAGAAAACCACTCGGCGTTACATAGATCAGCCTTCAACTAATAAGAACTTTTTTTATTTTGACTAACTTTTTCCTCTCTATCTTTTCTTGTGTCTCTAAACCAAATGAAGACTACCATTATATATAGTTGAGGAAGTCTTCCTACCAATTGATAGGAAGGTAATGGTGTAGTAAATAGTGAAGATAAATGGCTTTAGGTGTTACATAGGTTACAATGATAATGGAGGAGTAAAAGAATGAAATAAAGGTGAGGGTAACAAATGCACCAACGTGCAAATGTTACAATTTCACCATTGCCAACGTTCACTGGAACGTTTATACCAATTGTTTAATTGTAATAAAACCTTACAGTAATAAGCATTACTAAACCACTGACACCAATGACCAAGGAAGCACCTTATGTGATAAAAAATGATGTGCTATTATAATATAATAATAATAATAAAATACTTTACACTAACAGAAACCCTTATATGACCTGTAGGAATTCCTACAATCCGTAGACCCAATCATAGAAATCAACTTGACCTCTAAAATTTCACTAAGTTTGGGACCTTCCCACGAGATCTATCTACGACACGTCGACTATTTGACGAACCATCCTTGTCACTCGTAGAAAAGTTCAGAAACATAATTTTTCAAGAATTACTTTGTTCATTTCTACGAGACTGGTCTATGACTCGTAGAAAGTTCTAAAAACTGTAGACTGGTCTCGTAGACCTGAACCAGTAGCTAAAATTTATGCAACCTTTTCCTTTTACGAAATTCGAAGTGCAACATTTATATTAACAGAACTCATGTCTTCATGAAATTAAATCTTTAACACATTTTTTCAGTCATTTCTCTCTCCCAATTACTTTTTCTTCAAATAACACTTATGAAAAGAACTTTAACCTTAACAATTCAAAATAAAATTCACAAGGAATGAAGATATAATTCTCAAATTTTATTCAATAGAGGATAAAATGAAGCATATTATTGTTGCTAATGACTTGAAAATATTATAATCATAAAGAGAAAAAAATGTTATTACCTGCTGGGTGTGGGGAGAGATTTATTTATATTTAATAGAAATGAGTTTCTTGGAATGATAATTAAATTAAAAGTTCTTTACTCACATATTTTGATTCCAAATTTTGTAGTCCAACAACATTATTAAAGGGTTTGTTTAATAATTTTAGAAGATGAAGTTTTAAATGGTAGATTTACGATTTTTTAGATTTATTTTATTTTGAAATAGATTGATTTTATTATTCTGTTCATTTTATTTTACGTAGAGAAATTTGAGTATTAATATCAAATCTCGTATTATTTTTTATGATTTTTTTTGGAAAATATTCACGTTGATTATGAATTGTTAACCAATAAAGAAGGGAACATAGCATATTCAAGTCATTAGCAATAATAATATAATTCATTTTATCCTCCATTGAATAAAATCCAGACTTATATCTTCTTTTTCATTAATTTTATTTGAATCGTTGAGGTTATGTTCTTTTCCTAAGAGTTATTTAAAGAAAAGTAGCGAGGAGAGAAAAAAACTGGAAAGATGGGTTAAACATTTAATTTCATAGAATCATGAGTTTCAATAATACAAACCTAAGTTATTTGTATTAAAAAAAAATACAAAGACTGAACCAGATAAGTTTTTGAATACATAACGGATTAAAAATGAGAAGTGTATAGTCAAGAGACTAAAATTAATAAATGTATAGTTAATAAACCAAACTTGATCACATTTTAGATAGTTAAGGGACTAAATTCGGTAAATATATTGGTAAGGGACTATTTTAGACCTACTTCAATAATTCAAGGACCATTTATGACATTTTTCTCTATTGTATCAAGAGGGCCTCTTTTAAGACTTATTTCGCAAAATGCCCATTAATTTAAAAACTTTTTATTAGGATCCAAAAAAAGGGTGGGGTCGTTTGATGTCACGATTCAAAAATGGACATGATGACACGTGTCTATTCCAACAAAGAAAAATCAGCCTCAACCCTAAGAAACAAAAGAAATGCAGAAAGATAAAGGAAGAATAAGATAAAGCGAAAAAACTTATTCATTCTTTTAACACCCCAAAACCTGATTGTCACGTTTACAAAGAACTTATACATAAATTATGGAATCAAGAAATAAGTACAAGTCTCAAGTCTTTGTTTCTCAAATAGAACAAAGCATAAAAAGAAGAATTAGAGGGCCCGTTGAGATGACAAACAACTACCTCTCAACAGTTTTTTGACAAGCCTTAGATATAGGAGAAGGAGAGCAATCATATGCTATTAGACTCGGAACCTACACAAGTATAGAAGTAAGAAGTGAGTACCAACAATACGGTACCCAACTGTCATGACCTAAAGTATACCCTAGGCATAACATGGTGTATAGACCCCCGAGAGGCCCTACATAAGTCACTTAGCATACATCATAAAAGATAATAAAAATATAAAGTTCAATAGAATAGTCATATATCATAGGAGTTTGACAAAGTAGAAGTCTAACATAGTCTCAACAAGCCATTTATTACATCATAAGGAAGTGATTGAGAAGTAACCCATACATCACTTACAAAGTCTGAAAACTGAAATGACATAAAAGCTATAAAAGTGTCTTGGCCCTCAGATCATGAGGACTCACTAATCTTTGAGCTCCAAAAGATCAACTAGCCAGGAGCGTGAGAGGCAGGAGCGTCGGATCCTACATAAGTGAAATAATATCGGCACAAAATGCATTAGTACATGGAATGTACTAAGTATGATAGAAATGCATAGAGTTATGAAATTATGCTAAAAAAGACTTTACATTTGTGAGATTAGAGGTTAGAAAACATAAGTCATTATCATGGTCAATGCAAGCTCAACATCTTTAAAACATTTGTGAGATACTTTAGAAGTAACCTTAATTCATTATTGTGGGAAGTTTACCGTGTAACTGACATAGACCATGTGAGAATTTACATGGAATCCGATGTCTATCCCACATCGAACAAAGATTTCCCTACTATCCAATGTAAGAACCATGAATCTGAGCTGAAGTGGATCCAATATCTAGTGTCTATCTGAGATAAATCCTATGGTGGCACATAGTTTATGAGACATGGGTAATAGCCGCTTGTTAAAACTTAGAGCTAAGTAAAATTCCACGGAATAGTCATTAATCATAGTCATATTATCATCCATGAAAATACCCAATTAAGCAACCAATCCAAGCTAGAGTCCATTTAGAATAGCTCTCAAAATTGATTCAACTTAGGCAAGAAAACCTTTCAACCTTATGAATCCTTTATATGAGAAATTCTTAACAATCATGTTCTTGGTTGTATGTTGATGCGTCATAGATTTGCACTCATTTAAGGTCTATTTAGCTGAATAATTAGGGTCTTCAATGCCTAATATTATCTTATTATGATAAAATATTGATGAGTTGTAGCAATGAAGGCAGTTGGACAAGGTAAGGATTGATGTTTGAAAGAATGACCGAAAATGCAAAATGAAGTGCAAACTATACATTGTTGATCGCTCAGCAAGAAGGGCAAATCGCCAATTGAGCACGACCTCGCTCAAAATGACAGTGCATAGCACTTGTGTCTATCAAATTAGGACGACATGCTCCATTAGAGAAGGTGATATGCTGAATGAGAAAGGTGGCCTTGACAAACATAGCCCAAAATGATAGTGTGAAAAGAAAAGATTGAATGCTCGATAGGCGAACCAAGATGGTGCTCAATGATGAACCAAACGTGAAAGGTTGACTCAATCGAGTCCACCAATTGAGGTTCAAATACCTGAAGCCTAGAGCATCGAAAGGTGAGCTAAGGAGCAAAAAGTGATTCATCGAACAAGTTCGATGAGCCCAACTAATGTTGCCGATTGAGTCGCGTAGTGGATAGTTTTTGGCCCAATTTTTGGAAATTATAAATAGCCCAAAAGAGAGAGAAAGTAGAGGAGGATTATCATGAGAGAATATCAGAGTGTGTGAAGAGTTCAGAGAGAGAGAACATTTTACCTTTGGAGAACAGTTTTCTAGCTTTTCGGATTCTACAACTTTGTGTTTGAAATTGACAAATTGAAGTTGAATCTAAACTGGTTTACTTGTAATGGTTTGAATTCATTTTACCTATGGGTGCTTTCATGGATGATATAATCTCTTTACTTTTTGTGATGTGTGGCTAAAACCTTAAGATCTAAGGGTCCAATTATAGGGTTGGGTGTTGATTTAATGTAGTGAGTATTGAGTTATGCTCTAGTTTTCTTCTGTTCATACATGAATTTGGTCTAATTATCACGGGGGTTAACTTTTGGGTTAAGATTGCAAACTAAATTCCTACTTCCGATCTCTGGTTGATGCTCAAAAGAGATTGATTGGAGCAGGTAATTATTCTGATACTAGAAATTTAGGTTTTGTAACACTCCAAAAATTTCTAAGTTAAGCTTCTAACCATTCCTGAATTGCGTATAAGGTCGTACCAAGTGAATCTTAATTTTTTTATGTGTAAAGGTCAATTCTTTAGTGTGGGAATAATTTTGGATAACCATTATGGTCACTAGAAACTCCTACCACAAAGTTGAGTTGAAAGTTTCCTTACCGATTAAGTTTTGATGTAAGATTCTCTTTCGGTCAACTTCAAACGACAATATTTCTTAGAATATGAACAGTTGCGTGACCCATAACGTATCAAATTAAAGGCATTGAATCTTCTTTCTAACGCCACCAATTTTGCAACAATCAGAGTTTTGAGTAAAAGTTATGACCATTTTAGTAACCTGATACACTGTAGTGACGAATTATCCGACGGTAAAAAATTAAAAAGGGTCATTTTTGTCTTTTTACCTCTAAGAAAACTCTAAATGAATTTCTTGACTAATTAAAGACCAAAACCAATAAGATTTTCATCTTTTAATCCCCCATTCTCTTCTCTCTCAAACCCTAAGACAAAGCCTTAAGGGAAAAATCAAAGTAAAAGACTCAATTCAAGATTCTTTTAATCTTTTTCAAGATTCTTTCAATCTTTTTCAAGATTCTTCTTCAAGGTTAGTATTTCTCCGAGAATTCCATTCTTTCCAACTCAATTTTCTTCATACAATTATGAATCATTATGAGAATCCTAATGCTTGACCATAGATTTTCAGGAAACTAATTCAAGAAATATCAAGAATGGTTTTCTTGATTTTTCTCCTTCAAGCTAGGATTTCAAGGCTTCTAATCAAGTTCTTCTTCAAGATTCTTCAAGAACCTTGTTCTTTCAGGTATGTAAGGCTATCATAGTGTTGAACTAGTTCGTCCTCATGCCCTACATCTACTTTCAAATCAGTAAATGAGTAATCTAGATTTCTATCCCTAGATTTGAGTATTACTCAGATGAGTTGACTTTGAGTTCTTGAGTTCCTGATTCTTTTTGAAATTCTATTTCTAATTATTGAATTTTTATATGTTATGCATTGAGATACTTGAGTTGATTCGTTCATGTCTATATTTTAGCATGTACCCTATGAATTGAGTATTCTTCAGATAAGTAGTATCGTTGAGTTCTAAGTTCTTGAGTTCTGAGTTATGAGATCCATATTGCTATTAAGACCCCTGAGTTGAGTCGTTCGTGTTCGTAATTCCACATGAACCCTATGAATTGAGTTATAAATTTAAGAAGCTTTTTAAAGCCAAGAGTTCTTAAACTGAGTTTTGAGAAACTAAAGATGAATTTTGAGAAAAGAGTTTCTAAAACTTGATTAGTCTGACAATCGAGTATGCCATTAATGTATGACCAATATGGTATCTAGTTATACCATCAATGTTTATGCAGTATGACTTCTCGAGTCATCAATAATCATATATTTCGATATGTTTTTAAGAAATATTTTCAAGTATGAGTTGAGTAAGAGTATAAGGGGACTATGTATTCCCATATGCATAAATATTTACTTTAATAAAAGAGAAACTGAGATTTCTAAATGAGTTATTAGTTCAAAAGATATTTCAAGACCAGCTACCTCTTTTAAGAGGGTAGTTTAAGCAATTATCTCAAACAGAGGAAGAGTTATATTTTTAAACACATGGGCATGAGTATATATTATTGAGAGTAGTATTGAGAACCGATATGGGGATGAGTTTAGACAACTCAAAATCCTCATAAACCTTGTCTGCTAACATGGGTAAAGGGTCATACTTTTTAGATAATTCCTTATTGATTTTAAGCATAGCTTAGTGGATCTACTTAGTTGAGGATGTCCTATACTCCAGCAAGGTATAGGACAGTTCTGGCAGCATGGGCGAGACGCTGTATCATCATGTTGCTTATAGTGATGGTTGTCGGTTAGAAAATCTCCCAAAAAAGAGTAATGATTTTATTATTGTATTTTTATATACATTTGAGTTGTTGTCTACTATTTTAAAGGTTTCCTGTATATGTCATATTTTATTGTTGCTTTATTTTTGAGTTGAGTATCTTGAGTTTAAGTTGAGTATCCTGAGTTGAGTTTAGTATCTTGAGTTGAGTTTAGTATCTTGAGTTGAGTTGAGTATCCTTGAGTTAAGTCGAGTTGAGTATTCTTGAATCATATTGAGTTGAGACGAGGTAAGTATGTCTTCCCTATTATTAGATCGAGCTTCTACTTATGTTGCCGAGTTTCTCTTACATGCTCGTACATTACATGTACTGATGCCATTTGGCCTGCATCATTTCATGATGCAAATATAGGTATTCAGGATCTTTATCAGGCATTTCGTTGAGGTCATGTGATATTCTAGTCAGCTTTGTTGAGCCTTCTTATAATTCAGAGGGCTTCATATTTAGCTTACAGTTAGTAGTTTTGAGATGTCGTGGGTATTGTCCCGATATCATTCTGTATAGTAGAGACTTCATACATAGACATAGTTGAGGAGTTTTTCTGTAATTTCTTTCTTTTGAGTTGTTTTATAAACTCTGAGTATATCTTTTGAGTATTGGTTAGATTTTTTAAAGTTGAGTATTTGAGTTTTATGAATTTAATTCAGTTTTAAGCTTTTGTATGCATCAGTTAAACTTCCACTTGTAGTCAGCCAGGATAAGGGTTCGCTTGGGGACCAACAATGGTTCTCGAGTGCCGACCACGTCTAGGGTGTAGACTTGGGTCGTGACAGGTTTAATGTCTATAACTTGCTTGAAAATAGAGGTTATAGGTCGGATCTATTTGCCCTGTTCTTGGAAGAAAGAATAGAGTAAGGTATTGAGTTGTTTATGTTTGAATTTAGATGAGACTGAAAGGAGATTCTATGCATAGATGCCATGATATCAAAAGATGATTAGCGTCAAAGAAGATGACTTTGCCCATTCATGAATATTCATCACTATAGAGCAGAACAATTACCCCCTATGTGACATCGATTTCCATTCCTCGAACCCATAGATTGCCTGTTAACTCTTGAATTCTTCAATACTTTAGTTTAATTGCGATAATTGATAACCAAAGCTTTATATTAAATTGGTGGAATTATCCACCCACTTTTTTCTTACTATTGCAAATGAGTGATTTTAAAGTCTAAATTTCTTGATATGAATTCTCCACGATATACCATTCTCTATGGGATTCGATTCCGACTCTTTATTGAGTTTTTTATTGACTACAACTACTATCTCTTTTAATTGGTTTTAAGGTGTACATTTGAGCGTTATAAAAAATGAGGCCGCTGCCAAAAATGGTGGTTGAGAATTCTAATTGAGAAATTATATTTTAATTTTGTTTATTTGTAGTAGATTTGTTGTTTGGTGTTGTTGTTGGCTGATTTACAGATTTACGCAATGAGTGACCTTGGAAGTGATAACGATAGTCACTTTGTCAAAACGACAACATGGGTGATTTGAATGACATGCACATGGATATTATTCAAACTACGGGAGTAATTCGGATACCTCTCACAATCGGGAGGGTTGTGTTTCACGTAACCAGAACTATGATACAAATTTTCCAAATGAAAGAAAATGTTGGGGGTCTAGCTCATGAGGATCCCAATGAATACCTTTGGAATTTCATGGAGGTATATGGACCCTTTGTGTTCAAGAATATCTCTCAAGAGTATGTAAGGTTGAGGTTATTCCCGTTCCCTTTAACGGGAGAAGCTACAGGATGGCTGGCAGAATTATCAAATAATTCTATCACTTCGTGGGAAGAGCTAATTGATGCCTTCTTGGAGATATTCTTTCCATCCTCGAAGATGGTTAAACTTCGAATCCAGATGTAAAATTTCAAGCGTATTGGAGGTGAACCTCTACATGAGATGTGACTGAGGTTCAAGAAGCTGCTTTTGCAATGTCCAACGCATGATGTTCCAGACAATTTGCTATTGCAATACTTCTATTGTAGTCTTGATTTAGTCAATAAAGGTGTGGCTGATCAATTAGTCTAAGGTGGATTAATGAGACACCCGTATGATGTGGCTGCTTTGTTGCTAGATGATATGACTAAGCTCAACCGAGCATGGCACACTAGAGAGGACCAAGTGCCTCCTCTACAATTGAGTTTACGCAAAGAACAAGTTGAGAAGCATCATGAAAGAGATGAAAACATGACCATAATAATGACCCAATCGATTCATTATCTAAACATGTCATGGGAGGTAGACCCAAGTCGGTAAATGCGGTTAGAACCAACCGTGGGGCAGTGCCCGGATGATGCCAAATTTGAGGCATTATACAAAGATGAAGTTCAATACTTAGGAAATCAAATTGGGGGGAGGGGGTTCTCACACCAATTATCAACGACAAGGTGGGAGGAAAGGTTGGGACAAGAATAGAGATGATGGTTGTAAAGATTGGAGGGGTGGAAATTGGATAGATAGAGAGACAAAAAAAGATAGGTACATCCCTCCCTATGATCGTCCATGCCCAAAAGAACCAACTTGTTCATAAGGAAGCCAGATTGAAGACGCGCTTGCAAGGATCTACAACAAGGTTGAAGGGTCCAATAAAGTGTTAACGGAATTGAAAAATGACTTCTCCACTTCATCCCAGATGGCGACTTCTCACTCGGTTTCTATTAAGAAGTTGGAGACCCAATTTGATCAAATTTCCACTCAACAAAATCTAAGGCAAAAAAGAATATTTCCTAGTTACACCATCCCAAACCCTAAGAATAATTGTTTAGATTGAGCATTATGTCGTGCTACGACATTAAATAAGGCTCTTCATAGGAGGCAACCCAAGTCTTTATTTTGTTTTTAGTGAGTGCAGGTCGAGAAGAGGTTAAGAAATGAAGCTGAGCTATGCCAAGACCCAAACGGTGATACGTCAAAGGCATTGTACGGAATTATTCTTGTCTACCTTTTGAGCATCAACACATGGAAAAGTGTACTGTCAAAATTGGCGATCAGAACTCCAAAAGACGATCCACCAAAGTGCAATACGTGGACTCCAATGGGTCCGTCAAATCAACCTTAAAAGTTTGGTGTTTTTCAGGCATGTTTAGCGAGCTTAAGCTACAATTAGAGATTCACCGAATGTGTTCGGTGAAGTTAGTCGTGACTACAAAACGGATTTGGTATAAAAAGACCAAGGGTCTTTTCAAATTAAAAAATCAAACCCTTGGATATCTTGAAGTCTTTTTCGCTCCTTTCACTTACTTTGCTTCATTTGAGTGATTGTGAGTCCTTGCGTGTGTTTTAAAAGTTTGAGAAGTGCAGTTTCTTTGATTTCCAGTCAACCCAACCCTATTTCATTGAGTTTCTCAAGTTTTTCTCCTATTGAGACTAATTTTCGAATTTTGTTGATATTTTTGAGCTTTAACTTGCATGTTAGGTATGGGCTTGAAGCCATTACTTGTTATTGACTGCTAGATTTTGATGGGTAGCATCGTATTATGTGATTTGAACTATGCCCATGAGATATATGAATCTGTATGCCTACAAAATGCAAATCTTGTTTGTGTTGGTTGATACTTGAAATAAGATGATAAATGTGTTGGGTATGAGTCCAAATTGATGTAGGTGAAAACTGATTAGCCAGTATTGACACAATTGCATGATTTTTCCCAATGATAGACAAGGTGACCACTTTCTTAAGAGCAAAACGTCAATTAGTGCAATAGTTAGCAATATCTGGGGGAAGTCTGAGTACCCATGGGTAGATAAGTATATAGGTGGATTATAATGATGGGGGAAACTCATATTTGTTGTGTATATTGGGTAAGTTGTGAAAATTAGGCACTGGGTTGAACCCTTCCTATTCGGTAGACTTGTCTTAGTTCTTTAAGGAGGTTAGGCGAATCAACGAGTAATCCCTAGTTCGCCTTCTTAGCATACATTTGACCTTGAGTATTGTGCCATTCGGTGTCCTTGTCTTAGTCTGCTGAACCCATTTGGCAAATCGCTGAGTGGGAGTGGATATCCCACTTAATGTTTGTGTCTTTTCAATTTACATTGTCTTTTTCGGTGAACTTGTCTTAGTACACCAAAATTGGCTTAACAAATTGCCGAGTTGGCGTTGACTTCGTTTTTTATGCCTGAACCCTGAGATATTTGCTATTTTCTACTTCGACGACATCACAGAGCTCGGCGATCCTGTTTGGCAATTCACCTTCCCAATAGGCGACCCTCATGAATGTTTTTGAAGTTTGATTTTAGTTGTAATTGATTTCAACTATCCTTCACAAATCCTATATTTGAATGTGTGCCTGCCTTGCAAGAAATGGCACGAACAAAGAGTAAGAAAGTGATTATTTCTGACACTAAGTCGGACAGAGATTCTCCTCCTTCTCTAAAGAGACAAAGAGGCCTATCTATTAACGAGCCTTCAGAGGCTCCTTGTCATCAGCAAACTACCACACACGAGTCATATACCCAAGACAGGGTACCACCCAAAAAGGGGGTAGTGAGAAAGAGGACTGAGATCAGGTCTAAATTGTTACAACCCTTCACTGCACAAGCACTGGCTTCTAGAGACCTCTCAGTTATCGCTCCAAGAGCCCTAAATAGGCTAAAAACTACTGGAGAGAGGAATATTCTTGAGGAGAGACAGATCTCCATAGATGGAGTCCTAAGCGACTACCCATCTATCTGGGATACTATTGAGTTTAATAAGTTTGAGGGGTTCACAAAGCCAAGAAACTCCTACATCCTTTCTTGGGTGTGGGAGTTCTACACTGCATATGCCCAAGCCCTCCCAAAGAATTGAAAGGGCATATTTTAGAAGCCACTTGAAGAAGTGTAGGTGCGTGGCAAGAAAGTTTGATGCGACACCTAATCCATTAACATTGCACTGACAAAGCCGACATTTGAGTCAGATTTGTACTCACTTCGGATGTGTCATGTCTTGGAATCCCTGATAGGGTGGCTGGCCCTCTTGATTTCTATTTCTTCCTTCTCCTGGAAGGCTAATGGTACCCAGATTGAGAAGAAAGATTTGAATGTGGTGGCGAGATATTGGTTTGGCTTCTTCAGCAGCTACATAATGTTGTCACAAAATGAATGTTTCCTTCACCATGACAAGGTAGTCTTGGTAGGCACAATTATTGACCTAGAGCAGATACATGTGGGTGCCATTATAGCAGATGAGATTTTGATGAGAGCTAGGCAGGAGCAGACGTTGCTCCCATTTCCAATATTAATTATGCAGTTGTGTGAGAGGGAAGTAGTCCCTTTTCGGGCATCTACAGATGTGAGGATCACACTAGCTTTATCCAATGATATAAGACGGATTGAATCTGATTGCTTATGGGATGATTCGTCTCGGAGGAAGTTGCCTAAACCAGACTCGATGCCCGTGGTTGATCCCACTACACAAGCAGCTAAGGTTAGCACAATAGTCCTTTCGCGAAGTAGGCATGTATTTCTACACCTTCTGTCATACCTTCCTCTACTGCTGCCCCTGCCTCTGTATCTGCTACTGTTGCCGTGAGACCTTCCCCCTTTCCGACTTCCCGTCCTCCCTTGACCCAGGCATTGATTTATCATATGGGCAGCCTTGCCCACTTAGCAGATGTTAGAGCCGCCTTGGTTGAGACGGACATGCCCAAGATCATTGATTAGGCCTTTAAAAAGGCATTAACTCTGTTGATAGAGAGAGTGGGCAAGTGTGAGGGGATGATTGAGAGTCATAGTGTGAGTTTGGATGACCTCATAGTGAGATTAGAGGTCGAAAAGAAGGTCGAGGGTAGCTCTGGTACATTAGATGCCATGAAGGATGAGCTTGCTACTATGTGAATCGACGTGTTCCAATTGCGCTCTACAAATATATTCCATGCTTTAGGCCCTACCAGATGCACTTGCCTCCATGCCTGAGATTCCTAGTATTGTACCTATTCCTAATGAGTAGCCTGAGATTGTTGTGGGTGTTGGTGCTGCGGATGATGAGAGTGAGAGGGTCGAAGATGAGTTGACCAATGAGACAAACGAGAAGAAGTTGAGGGGCAAGGAGCATGTGATTGCTCAGACCTTGACTAAGATTCATGAGATCGAGGAGGCCATTGTTCAGGTGACCCTGGAGCGATCCCTTCGGGAGACTTTAGCGATTGGCATTAGTGGAGTCACTTCAGACTCTCCTATCCCCCTGATTACTGAGACGGGTATTGATGCCCCAGTTGAGCCTTCCTTGCCGTCTCTAGTGATCATGTTGCCCGGCATCGATGCCCCTTGTTGACATGCTTTAAAAGGCACAACTTCATGGTGACTTTACAAAAAATAATCAATTTAAAGAGAATATAACAATTTTAAAAGGGAAAGGGAGTCACCATCTAATTTTAGGGAAAACTAGGAAAAAAATTAATTAATTAACTTAAAAGAATTTCTACAAAACTAATAGATTCTCGGTAAAGGTTCAAGTAATTTCGAAGGGAAGGTATTAGGCATCCTTCAAAATCCACCAACTGTGGTTCCCGACTGAATTCATTTTTTCAAATTGAGGAGGTCATAAAAACAATATACAAATATAATAAATATGTGATATACACAAATAATAAAATAAAACAATAATATTAGTAACGGCCTAAGGTTTGCCTAACGTCAATATATATACACAATGATGAAATTCGAGTAGCTTTCTCGAAAAGTTCCTCTAGGTTCCTGCAAGACACTTAGTAAAAGTGTTACTAATAAATAAATATGAATAAAAATAAATGAATCACATAATAGCTTAAATAAAACCCATCTGACTAACATAGGAGGCCTTGGAAATCGACGATAATTTCTTCATTGGCCAATTCTAACATACAATATATATAAACTTAAACTAAATTTTCTTCTTTTAAAGTGGGGAGGCGTCCAAAATCGACGGAGAGATTTCTTTACTGACCAATTTAAATTTGTAACTAGTTAATATCATAATAAGGTTAACAACAAAAATAACATATAAATCACTCAAAAATAATAACTAAAAAAACTCATAAAAAATCACGAATTTTTAGATTAGTCCACTAATAACATAACATCAATACAAGAGACGAAATAATCAATGAAACATAAATAAACAGTGAGTTAAGAGAGTAAAAATTGATATAAAAATGAGGAAAACTAAAATAAAAATAGAGAAACCAATAAACATAACGACCACACATATTTTAATATATAAATTTAAAATCAGAAAATTTAAACAAGAGGTAATTACAATGAGACAAACAAACAAAAGAAAAGAAATTATGGCATTCTAGCTAACACGTGTATCCCATCTAATAAAAATAATATAAAACCAATACCCAATAATAATGAGCGAAAACAAATTATAAACTAAAACTAACAGAGAATTCTAAAACTATCATGAACATGGAAACAACCATTAATATAATTAAAGAGAACACCACAAATAATAAACCAAAAAGAGATACATTCATCATGGAGTAAAATAGAGCAAGAATTAAATTACTTAATGTTAAACAACCAACCAATTTAAGAAAATGAAAAAAAGATATAAATATTAATCATCATTAAGAACTAAATTAAGGGGTCAAATTTGGATTCTCACCATAGTTGGGCGTTGTGGAGTTGTTGTTGTAGTGTCTTGCTCCGATGAATGAGTTTGAGGGAGATGTTTGAACTTGCTGTTTGTAGCAATGGGGTCGGTGACTTCGAGTTAACTGGATTTGGAGCTATACCTGAAAAATTAACAAAATCGAAAGGGGGAAGAGGAAGGGAACTGACAGACAATTGTTTTAATTTTGATTTGGTTCGTCGGAGTTTTAAGCTCCTCCCCGGAGTCACTGATTGCGAACAAAGGGGAAAAATGGGATGGGGTTTTAGTCGGAGAACTACCGGTGGGCTCTTGGAAGGTGTTGTAGGAAAGGAGTTAACGGGGTTTATCTGGATGCTGCTAACAACGTGAAATAGAAGAAGGCTAATAGAAAAAGAGAACTACGGGTATTTGTTTTGCCGGAGCTTCACCGAATTTTGGGGTGGTGGCAGCCAGAAAAAGAAGTGAGGAAGAGGAAGTTTGACTAGTGGGGTTTCTTTGATGGTAACTAGTCGGAGCTCCGCCGAATTTATCGTCGGAGAAAGGGAAAGAACAATAGGAAAAGAATCTAAAAATTAAACCCCAAATTCTAAAATTTTATCCACCACCTCCTAACTTAATGACTAATTAATTGCTTAAATAGAAAATGGAAAACCACTGTAGTACAATATCATTACCTTAAATCCGTGGGCCAAAACCACTAGTTGATAAAATATTTGTGTATGCAAATCTTATCCATATTTTACTGCATTTCTAGACTGTGCTATAAACATCAAAATGAATATTAATAAAAATAACAAACAAAATCGAATATTAACAAATGTAACAAATAAAATGAATATTAACAATTGTAATGAATAAAATGAATCACATGTAAAAAGTTGCAATTTAACAGAAAATAATGATTTAATCAACTAACACAATATTCACAAATATTCAACCGATTGTGACAAAAATAATGTAAACAAAATTAACCGATAAAAATCTTAATATTTTGAGAAATAAGGATAATTATCAACAAATTACATTAAAATTTCAAACCATGAATTTTGAACTATTTAACGAATGAAATACTTAAAGTTTTAACTTTAAAAACATCATACCAATATTTGGTGTCAACAACTTGCCCCTTTGTTTGATTATGATCGATGAAAGAGATCTTGGTCGAACTAAGTTGAAAAACTCAAATTTGGTTTGATAAACTTTGGAAAAAACAATATGAGACGTTAGTAGAGGTTTTGAACAATACTCTATGTTCGTCAATAGGGCTAAAATAATGAACAAAAGGGAAAGATTGATCGAAAACAGAAAGCATTCACATACCTTCGATGTTATTTCCAAAGTTGAACAGTGAAGGTAGTGTACCTCTTTGAATGGAAGACAATATGAATAACATGTCACTTTAAACGAGGTGACCATTTAACTTGTCTCTTGAAATGCAGACGCACCAACTTGAACTTAACGTGTCACTTAGAGGGAGGTGACAACCCAACATGTTCTTTAAAGGTGGACTACCTAACTTGAACTTAACATATCACTTAGAGGGAGGTGACAACCTAACATGTCTCTTTAAAGGTAGACGACCCAACTTGAACTTAACATGTTACTTTGAACGAGGTGACATCCCAACATATCTCTTTAAAGGTGGATGACCCAACTTGAACATGTCACTTTTAATGAGGTGACAACCCAACGTGTCTCTTTAAAGGTGGACAACATAATCTTGAACTTAACAAACCACTTAGAGAAATGTGATAACCCAATGCGCCTCTCTAAAGGTGGACGACCCAGTATTGAACTTAACATGATACTTAGAGGGAGGTGACAACCTAACATGTCTCTTTAAAGGCGGACAACCCAATGTGTCTCTTTAAAGGTGGACGATCCAATCTTGAACTTAAAATGCCACTTAGAGGGATGTGACAACCATACATGTCTTTTTAAAGGTGGATGACCCAATCTTTAACTTAATGGGTCACTTAGAGGGATGTGAAAATACAACATGTCTCTTTAAAGGCGGAAGACCCAATATTGAACTCAACATGCCACTTAGAGGGAGGTGACAACCCAACATGTCTCTTTAAAGGCGGACGATCCAATCTTGAACTTAACATGCCACTTAGAGAGATGTTACAATCATACTTGTCTCTTTAAAGGCGGACGACCAAATTTTTAACTTAACGTGCCACTTAGAGGGATGTGACAACCCAACATGTCTCTTTAAAGGCGGACGACTCAATCTTGAACTTAACATGTCACTTAGAGCAACATAATGTGTTTCTTTAAAGGCGGACGACTCAATTTGAATTTCGCATGTCTCTTGAAGGGAGATGAGAACCCAATCTTGAACTTAATATGTCACTTGAAGGATGTGACGACCCAATGTGTTTCTTTAAAGGCGGACGATCCAACTTGAATATAACATGTCACTTTGAATAAGGTGACAACCCAACATGTCTCTTTAATGGTGGATGACCCAATTTGAACCTAACATGCCACTTAGAGGGAGGTGAGAACCCAACATATCTCTTTAAAGGTGGACAACCCAATCTTGAACTTAACAAATGATGCACTACAAAGTCTGCAAAACAATTGTTAGTAGCAACTGTAACATAAATGCAACATGACTTATGCAAACATGACCTCATATGAACAATGAAACAATGAACAAGGTTATTAGTTGGTGCACCATATTGATCATAATAACATCACGAGCATATAAAAAAATGCCAATTTGAATGGAATAATAAATAAAAAAGTATCATTTTGAATGGCATAACAAACCAATTTTAAAAAAAACATCATTTTATTTGAGATAACAAATAAATTTTTAAAGGATGTCATTTTGAAAGGTATATATGACGACCTAAATTTATAAAGAAATTATTTTGAGGGGTATGACGACCCAAAAATATAATTTCAATAATGAAATGGTCCACAAAGTTGGTTTGGACAGGTATCAACAATGAAACGGTCCACAAAGTTGGTTTGACAAGTATTAAAAGGTGGGTGTCAATACATTTTTATTTTCTAGACAATGAAATATATTTTAACTTTTTTAATGCCAACAATAGTATTGCATGAAAATTTCTCACAATATTTTCTCAGTCAACTAAGATTGACTTCAAGGTACCTCCTATCTCATCAAAGGGTACCTCAAATGTATTTAAGTAACGACAAAATTTGTTCATCTTGCTACGAACAAAAGATTTGAATTAGACCTAACATCATGTTTCAAGTGCCCTCACCACAAAGAAAGTCTCAATCTGCACACATTTAGAGTATTTTGATTTGAGGACATTTTGTGAAATACACTCACACTCAAAAGAATGTTCAACGCAGGCAATTGTGATACCATATGCTTGACCTTCATATAAATCTCCACTAATGTGAGAACATTTGAAATGAAATCATGTAGGGCTTATTATTGACTTGTAATGTAGGCTTAGGGATGGGTAGGATATTCATTTTGGAAAAAAGTGACTTAATCCCTTCTTGAGCATTCCACTAAATTTGTGCTTTCAACGTTTGTAACGCTTTTAGCGCTTGATCTTCTTTTTTATCCCTTCTTTTTGAAATTTTGGACTTCTTTTGAAGATTTGATTGTCTAGGATTTTTCCACTTCTCTTCATCTTTTGAGGTTTCTCCTATTTGTTTGGAGTTTTCTTTTTCTTTTGTTGCAATTATGCTTGCTCAAACTTGTGGGATATTTCAACTCTTTCGTCTTTCTTTTGAAGTCATTTTCCCCTGAATTTCAGGGACTTTGCTACTTTTGTCTTTGACAAATTTGAACTTTAAATCATCTTTTATAACTTGCACGTCTTCATTGCGCTCAAGAAAATTGGGCCAAAAGAGAGATAGTGCGTATAATCACTTAGAAAGGGTACATGACAAAATTTGGTTGTCCAAAGAAAAGGCTATTGACTCAAAGTGGGGACATTCTAAGGATTGATGTCATTTGGTAGGCTTTTAAAGGCACAAACGGGTCAAATAAGTCATACAATTATTTCTCAAATCAAACATTACTCAGGATTTCGCCTCAACAAACATTTGGGACAAATCCTGGATCAACAACGCAACACAATTGAATTTAATTCAAAACTCACCACACAATGCACATGAAACAATGAATCTGATTTTGTTCTAATTTTGAATTTATGCGAGAGTATAACAGAAATATGAATGAGAGGTACCAAAAGAATATGTGGTTTAACAAAAAGTCAATCTTTCTCCATTGTATCGATTTTTTACATGCACACTCTAACTTTGTTGGCACCAACCAAATCAAAAAAATGATTTCAAAAATATAAATATCTTTAAAAGAATAAAAAATAAAAGATATATTGAATAAAGAACACTGAACCTTGGAAGGGTTGCCTACATATCTCATTAAAATGAAAATCAGTTTTACGTTGTTCGTGTAGATATGACATAAAACATATGTTTTGAACAACAAATGAGTGTTTGAAGGAATAAATAACTGAACTAAAAAACCTATGAGTCACATTGAAGGGCAGACAACCCAAATTTAACTAAATTATTTTTTTATTATTTAAAGAAAAAGTAACAAAACTGAAAAATGAATGAGTCACATTAAAGGATGGACCACCCAAAATTTTAAAATGTAAAACAAAATATTTTTAATGGAATATAAGACAAATAAAATTAGAGATATAAATTGAGTATAATATCATGTACAAAAAATTTATGCAATGGCATAGACCAACTGTAATACCTCGGAAACTAATAAGCTAAACTAGAGAGTTCTAGAGCCTTGTGTTAGGGTTTGATATGAGGGGTAGAGTCGTAAAATGACTTCCTGTACATAGAATGAGGGTTTTAGGGTTAGGGTGTCAAGGTACAACCCCCAAAGGACCAACCAAGGGGTCCTTGAGGAGGACTCCAAAACAGCCCAAAAGCTGTCCAAAATAGTGGCCTCCCACGAAGGGCATCAACGAGCTGTGGATGGACCCACGCCCCGTGGGAAGGGGTCGTGAGTCAAGGGCTGAACTCACCTGAAACTTTCAGCCCCAGAACCTCACCCATGAGTGACCAATACGGTCCGTAGACCCACCCACGGTCTGTGGGTGTGGTCTCGTAAGTTGGGCAGATTAGTACCAAAATTATTTTAAGTTAGGGGCTTGGGGGTTAATTGATAATTAATTAGGGGTTAAGTGAGGTCAGATAGTTAGTTATTAAACCACCTATATAAGCCTAATACGCCCCTAAACTAAATAAATTAAATCATTCTTCCAAGACCCCAAATTCTATCAAGAAATTCTCTCTCTAGAAGTGAAGAAGAAGAAGAAGAAGAAGAAGAGAAGGAAGCTAGGGCAGATTTCTTCCATTGTTTCAAGATTTTGTGAGGGATTTAAGAAAGGTATGTTAGCTTATTCATCTATGGGTTCTTCCACCCATAGAGCCCCCACTAGATATCCCTCAATTGTGAAGACAAAAACCCAATTCTAGCTAGAATTTCTTCCTACATTGTGGGTAGTGGTGAAATATGATTCCAATCAAGTGGATAATACTTAATTATGATTGATTTAGCATTGAATTATGATATTATGATGAATTTATGTGATTTATATGGTAAACCCTAGTCTAATTGATGAATTTGATATTGTGTGGGTTTATGCCATGAAAGGTGAAATTGAAGATTCATAGGTGATCTTCTAGAATTAATATCATGTGTAGTAATTGTTCAAGGTTAGGAACATATATACATGAATTGAACTAAACTTTATTGTATATGATAGATCATAACTAGTAAATTTGAAATTGAACCTTTATGATCAATTATGACTAGAATCACCTACTAATGAAGGATGCGATTAGAATACCTTGAAATCTAGGTATGAAGATGATAGTAAGAAGTAAAGCTTGAGAATAAGGCTTCTAGTCATCAATGTTAGGGCTTTGAGAGTAAAGCTAATATGATGTGATCTTGTTGTGTATTGTTGAAGGCATGTTCTCATTTACACACTTAGGCATAAATATGCTAGGAGATACACGGTTCTCTCACATAGAAGGATTCTAGGTTGAAAGGATAATCACCTAAAATGAATCAAAGCATTGTTAGACTAGAATACCTTGAAGTTGTGATCTATGATCATTTCATGTATATCTTGACTTGGCAAGATAAGACCAAGATTGGTAGCTTAGGATTGAGGATCTATACTCTCCTAAGGGTAGCTTGACTTAGCATTGTAAGATGCATTTCATGGCAGCTTGAGTTAGGGATAGTCATGGTAGCCTAAGATTGAGGATCTATACTCTCCTAAGGGTAGCTTGAACTAGCATTTTTAGGATGACTTCATGATAGCATGACTTGGTTTGGCCAAGACCATTTCATGGTAGCTTAGGATTGAGGAATCATACTCTACTAAGAGTAGCTTAGGATTGAGGAATCATACTCTCCTAAAGGTAGCTTACATTAGCATCTTAGTGTGATTGTAAGGGTAGCATGACTTAGTTGGTCTAAGACTATTTCATGGTAGCTAGGATGGAACACTTGTACCCTTCCTAGAATAGCTTGTACTTGCATGATAGTATGCCTTCCAAAATAGTTAGTTTAGCTTAACATAGTTAGGCTAGCAAGATGACTAGTTTGGTCTAGCCTATTCGGGTGCTATTCCTTGGTAGCCTTGAATTGAAAAATAGATTTCATTCATGTGTTGTGACTAGGCTTGTACTAAATAGAGAAGTACCTTAAATGACTAATGGAAAATAGAAAAGAGGGATTAGTCCCCAACTAGTGAGCATTCATGATAGCCTAAGGTGGTACTTAGTATGAGTAGCATTATGGGATGCTATTCATGCATTGCACAAGTATGACTTAAAGCTACTTATGAATTGTTCTCTTCTATAGTGTAGTCTTTGCTTGGGTTGTTGCTATAGTTTCCTTCCATGATATGATTGACTAAAGGTGATAGTTCCCTTGTGTAAATGAAGTAAGCTAAAGAATGAGACCAAATGAATGGTAGGTATGCATATGGTGACTACAAGGTTAGGCTTAGTGTGAATTGTATTATGGGATGCCCTTCATGCATTGCACAAGTGTGCCTTGAGGTTACTTAGAAGTATAGTGGTCTTAGTATATGAAATCCTAGGTCTTGACTATGCTTATAGAATATGATTAAGATGACCAAAAAGGGATGCTTAGCTTGGATGGTATTATGGGATGCTATTCATGCATTGCATAAGTATGCTTTGGGGTTACTTGAGAGTAGTCCTATGATAGTACAAATGACTAGGAGTTGAATAATGCTTATATGATGCTTATGTTGGAGACTTTGCTTATTATTATGATATTGTCTCTTATGCTTATAATTGATGTTTCATGAAGTATTTCATATGATTTTGGATTATGTCTTATATTGAATAACCCTTATCTTATTCTCTTATGATTATGCTAGCTAACATATTTAGTACATTTTGTACTAACGCATACTTTGCCTACATTCTCATCAAATGTAGGGTTTGAAGATTAGAGTTCCAATCTTGAAGCTAGGTTTCTAAGGAGCAAAGGTGTTGACGATTTTGGTGAGTCCTCATAGCTTCGAGGACAAAACCCACTATTTCCTTTATGTCTTTTATTTCATGTTTTGAGACTATTGTATGGGCTATGTCCAAAAAGTTTTATCCTAAAGTTGTATTAGATGGTTTGAGACAAAAGTGTAGTAAAGACTTCCGTTTGCTTTTATAAAAGAGTTCGATTGTATAGATAAAAGTTTTTAAAATTTCTGTGATTTTCTATTATCTTATGTTATGATATGCTAAGGGCTTGTATGAGACCCCTTCGGGGAAAAGTACGCCATGTTACATCTAGGGTGTACCCCTAGGTCGTGACAAACTTGGTAATCAGAGCACAAGGTTTAGAATGGTTCTAGGATTGTCTCAAACCATGTCTAGTAGTGTCTTGTTCATAAATGTTAAGCACGCCACATTTATGAATATGAGGCTATTGGATGTTTAGGAAATCTCACTTCTTCATTCTCTAAGTCATGCCGTAGAGTTTGGCTTTAGTAGGACCTTCTTCTAATCCGTGCCTGTTGATTTTCAGGGTATGACTAATACAAGGGAAAATACTAGGAGAGGTGAGGAAGGCAATGAGGAGCAAGAGGTTCTTCTACATGTTCCATACCAAGCTCCTTCTCAAGCTCCAATTGATCCTCCGGATATGTCTAATGCGGAGATTATGTCGGCTTTTATAATGTTGGCCAAAGCCATGATGGCCCAAGCCAATAGAGAGGTAGTAGCTCCGGCTAACCCAATAAGGGGGATGGCTGCTTCTAGGGTGAGAGAGTTTTTAAGGATGAACTCTCCAGAGTTTAGTGGCTCCAAAATAGAAAAGGATCCTAAATTTATAGAGGTTTATAAGGTGCTAGCTATCATGGGGGTGACTTCGGTAGAAAAAGTGGAACTAGCCGCTTACCAATTGAAGGATGTTGCGCAAATATGCTATGAGCAATGGAAATATGGTAAGCCGGTAGAAGCGGGTCCCATAGATTGGGTGGTGTTTAAGAGGTCATTTCTAGATAGGTTCTTTCCCCGGGAGTTGAGGGAAGCTAAGGTGGAAGAGTTCATCAACCTTAAGCAACGTAGTATGAGTGTTAAAGAGTTCGTTGAAATTTACTCTATTTTCTAAGTATGCTCCATTTATGGTAGCAAGTTCGAGGGATATGATGAGTAGGTATTTGACGGGTGTGTCCAAAGTGGTAGCAAAAGAATGTCGTACGGCAATGCTTCATGATGATATGGATATCCCACGTCTTATGGTGTATGCTGATATATCGTGAGTTTATGGTATTTTTAATACATTTCACTTAAGAGTTGTGTGTGTCTAGGGCCTTTTTGTATTAGAATTAATGTGTTTGTGTTATAATTGCAGGAAATAGGCTTGAACGAGATTGAAAGTGACAGCAATTGAATTTCTGCAGAAGAAGCCACCTATGGAAGTGACCTACGTATCGTAGGTCCAGTCACGTTCCGTAGGTGGGTGGTGTAGATGGAGCATCAGGGAAGTCTTGACCAAGTGTGGAACTACGGAGGCCATTGACGGAGCGTAGGTCAACCCTCGGGCCATCCTGCACATCCGTCGTTTGTATCAGAGATTTTGAGTTCCAGTACCTGGTGAAAAGTTCTAAGTGTGGAGCCACGGAAGGGGACCCACGGACTGTAGGTTAACCTACGGCCCGTATTACCCAATCGTCGTTTGCATATGGAAGTTGAAGGTTCCAACCATTATGGAAAAATTCTAAGTCCTGAGCTACGGAAGGGACCTACGGACCGTAGATCGATCCACGGTCCGTAGGTCAATCTCGTCGATTGAAGCTGTGTCCAGCAATTTTATTTCCTTATTTCATTTCCTTTTTGTTTAGGACAATGTTTTCTATAAATAGGTTGTGTAAACCTCATTTTTGGGGGTTAGACATTGTTGTTAACTTTTAGTTGTTGGTATTTTCTTGGGAATTAACTTGCAAACTCTAGCAATTTGATTTCCTAATTTCGGTTTATAAAGATTCTTGTTTTGAATTTCAATAGGAGATTATGGGTTTCTTTTACACATTACGTAAGTTCATAAATTCTTCTTCTATAAATATGAATTGTGTTGTTGCTAGCATGGGAAACTAAATCCACAACTAGGGTTATGGGAACCATAAGCGATTAACAAAGTATGAATAGTGACTAAGTAATTCTTTATAACACCCCGTATCCGAAACAGACCAAAAATACAGATTTTGAGAAGTTGCAGGTGCAACCCACGGTTGCCATCCATGGACCGTAGGTCAGACCACAGCCCGTGTTGGTGGTTTATGGTTCACCACTGCAACCCCTCCCCAGAACAAGCTCAGAAAATCGGCTAAGTCTCGACCCATGGACAGACCCACGGTCCGTAGGTCAGACCACGGTCCGTGGATCGAGGACCTCCTTTACCCAGCCTCTGGCATGAGCTACGGTCAATCAATACGGACCGTCGTTCGATCTACGGTCCGTAGGTCTGACTGTAGGTGAGGATAGTAGCCAGTTAGATGAAAATTATTGATTGGGTCAACTTCAAATGGTCATAACTCTTAGCACAAAAGGAATTATATGTCCCATGACCTATGATATGATAGATAATTGAATCCTCTTTCCAACGCCACTGAGTTTGCTAAAATCGACCTCCGAGTAAAAAGTTATGCTCGTTTTAGTGAAGCCCTGTTGGGTAGACTTGACTGACGACCCCAATACACGGACCGTATATTGACCTACGGCTGGTAGGTCCCGTCCCTCGATCACTCCGACAGAAGTTAAGTCAGGGGTCTTTTGGTCTTTTCCTATTTCATTGGACCCCTAAGCTACGTCGTTTAGACCCTAAATTATGAGGTTTTAGTTAGTTTAAGCCTAGAAACATAACTAGAACTTACCTAAGTCAAATAATTAATCAAAACTTAGAAAAATTAGAGCGTTAGAGAAAAAGAGAGGTCAAGAACCCTAGTTCAAGAACACAACAAGGTTCCATCAGTTCCAGCCCCGAAATCTAAAGATTTCTCCGTGAAATTTGTCACCAGGTATGTGGGATTTCACTAGTGGGTTCATTTTACCCATTAGGTCCCTAGAATTCAATCAGATTCTTGATTCCATGATTATGAACAGACCTAGGGTTTCTAGAACTTCAGCAGATTATCATATATTTGTTACGCATATGTTCCAAATCAGATTAGTATGTTAATATTTAGTTTATTGCATGAATTCCAGAACCCTAGCTATGTATTTCTTTAGTTCTTGAATTACATATGCTAGGTCAGATATTTTAGTTATTCAGTTATACATGCCTCAGTTATTAATGCATAAATATTAGTTTAATTGTTGCATTCTCAGTTTGCATGTTCAGTTTAAGCTATCCAGTAACTTACAAAAATTCAGTCATAATGTGTTAATTACTTAATCCATTGGGAGTAGCATAATACCAAGTTGGACTAAGGTTCAGGTCACCCAAATAGTCCAAGAACTACTAGCCATGTAGGTTGTAAGTCCCCTCTGTGGGCATCATTTCAGTGATCACGCTAGCATGCCTCTATACCTTTAGCAGGGTATATTGGGTCCTCTCGATGGGGCGTATACATTGGACTCCACATTTAGCTCATGTGGTTTTATTATCGGTAATTAGTAGCTCCCATAGTTCAGTCAGATCCTATTGTATTGACCATTTATCAGTATATCCAGTATTCAGTTTCAGCATGTATAAATTGGTCACTGCATTCAGTTATCTCAGCAGTTAGTATCTATATCATGTTCAGATTATATCATTGCTTATTTTCTTTGTTTAGTTATATGTTATTTCAGTTGTATTCTATCCTGCATGCTTAGTACCTTTCAAGTACTGACGCGTACGTGCGCTACATCTTCTCGTGATGTAGGTTCAGGTTTTCAGCATCCAGATCACGCTTAGATCGGGTCCCGATCTCCAGTTCAGCAGAATCAGTGGTGAGACCTCATTCTTCTAGCACAATAGTCATGAGTTTCTTTTCAGTATTTTTAGTCCTTTAGTTTCAGTTTTGCTATACTTTGCTGGTGCCTATCCCAGCAATTCTAGTCAGTTAGAGGCTATTTTCAGACATAGTTAGATTCTGCTTAGTAACAAGTTAATATCTTCTTTGTATTAAACTCATCAAATTTCATTTATCTCAGTTATATTATATGGGTATTCCCCATCTTTCTATTTTTATTTATGATTTATCTTTCGTATCAGTTTATTAGCTTTAGTATGCTCATGATCATACCATCAGGGTTAGCTTGGGATCACTTGTGGTCCTAGGTCCCGTGTCCACGTCTTGGGGGTAGTCTTGGGGCGTGACAAACTTGGTATCAGAGCGCTAGGTTTAAGTGTCCTAGGTTGTCTAAAAAGCCGCACTAAGTACATTCTTTTTCATGGGTGTGAAATGCACCACATCTACTGAGGGGGAGGCTACAAAGTGTTTTAGGAAATCTTTGTTTTCTTGTTACTCTTATCATGCATAAGGTATGATCTAATTTCCATTCTAACTTGACATTTTACGTTTCAGTGATCATGCCTCCTCGTTGAGCTAACGCTAGGAATGTGAATGTCAGGAACGCAAACGCAACTCCTCTAGTCCCAGATCAGGAAGTTTCTAATGCAGAATTCAGGAACACCATTCATATGTTGGCTCAGAGTGTGGCAAACCAGAACAATCAGCGGGTTCAAGCTCCTGTGAATGCAAATGGTGGATCAGCAGCAGCGAGGGTCCGTGACTTTGTTAGGATGAATCCGCCTGAGTTCTTAGGATCGCAGACTGGTGAGGATCCCTAGAATTTCTTGGATAAGATCAAGAAGATCTTTGAGGTGATGTAGGTCACTGGGAATGATCGGGTTGAGTTGGCATCTTACCAGCTAAAAGATGTGGCTCATATCTGGTACACTCAGTGGAAAGAGAACAGGGGTACAGATGCCGCTTCTATTACTTGGGATTGCTTTAGTGAAACCTTTCTGGACAGGTTTTTCCCAAGAGAGTTAAGGGAGGCAAAAGCTCAGGAATTCATGAACCTGAGACAAGGTAATATGACGGTCCAAGAATATGGGCTCAAATTTACCCAACTCTCCAGGTATTCAACTCATATGGCTGCTAATTCCAGAGCTCAGATGAATAAGTTCTTGTATGGAGTGTCAGATTTGGTGAAAATAGAGTGCATAAATGCTATGTTACTGGGAGATATGAACATCTCTAGGCTCATGACTCATGCTCAGCAGGTTGAGGGTGATAAGCTTAGGGAATAGGCTAAGGAGACTAAGAAAGCAAGAACAGGTAACTACGAGTATTCCCAACAGAAATCAGGTGGTGGAAATCGCTCATAGTTTCAGGAGAAGTCTTCGACTCCAGCCCCTTCATCAGCTAGTGTTCCATCCCCAGGTTTCGTAATGATCAAAAAGGTAGGGCGTCAGGTTCTAAGTCTCAAGGTAGTGTTTCAGGCACCAAAACTTATCCAACTTGCCCGAAGTGTAGTAAGAACCATCCAGGAGAGTGCCTTGCAGGTAAGGAAGGATGTTTTTGGTGTGGTCAGTCTGGTCATAGATTGAAGGATTGTCCTTCTAGATAGGGTCAAGGAGAAAATAATGGTAGAGCTTAGTCTACAACTTCAGTAGCACCAGCAGGTCGCCCGAGTCAGCAGGGTAACTCATCTGGTACAGGTGGCGGACAGCGCCAAAACAGGCTTTATACTCTTCAGGCTCGTCAAGATCAGGAAGATTCTCCTAATGTAGACACTGGTACGTTACGAGTCTTTGATCTTGATGATTATGCATTGTTAGATCCAAGGGCTACTTTGTCTTTTGTAACTCATTATATAGCAGTCCAATTCAGTGTTAGCCCATAAACTCTTTCAGAACCCTTCTCAGTCTCTACTCCAATCGGTGACCCAGTTATAGCTAGACGGGTATACAAAAATTGCCCTGTCACAGTCTCTCAGAAAGTCACCTTAGCAGATCTTGTAGAGTAAGAAATGGTAGACTTTGATGTCATTCTATGCATGGATTGGTTACGTTCCTGTTATGCCTCAGTCAATTGTAGAACTAGGATTGTTCGTTTTCAGTTTCCAGACAAACCAATCTTAGAATGGAAGGGTAGTAGCTTAGCGCCTATGGGTCGATTCATTTCTTACCTTAAGGCCAGAAAGATGATCTCTAAGGGTTATCTCTATCATCTAGTTCGAGTTAAGGATTCTAGTTCTAAAACTCTAACTCTTGAGTCAGTTCCTGTGGTTAATGAGTTTCCAGAAGTGTTTCCAGATGATCTTCCCAGAGTTCCTCCCGAAAGGGAAATTGAATTTGGAATTGATCTCCTTCCAGATACCCATCCTATCTCTATTCCTCTTTACAGAATGGTTCCAGCTGAGCTTAAGGAATTGAAAGAGCAGTTGAAAGACCTTCTAGATAAGGGCTTCATCAGACCTAGTATTTCTCCATGGGGTGCACAAGTGTTGTTCGTAAAGAAGAAAGATGGTTCTCTCAGAATGTGCATTGACAATAGGTAGTTGAACAAAGTCACAATCAAGAATAAGTATCCTATCCCTAGGATTGATGACTTGTTTGACCAACTTCAGGGTGCTAGTCATTTCTCAAAGATAGACCTCAGATCAGGTTATCATTAGCTTAGAGTCAGAGATAGTTACATTTCGAAGACAACCTTCAGAACTCGGTATGGTCATTACGAATTTGTAGTTATGTCATTTGGACTAACCAATGCTCCTGCAACTTTCATGGATTTGATGAACAAAGTGTTCAAGCATTACTTAGACTTGTTCGTTATCGTCTTTATTAATGATATCCTCATTTACTCTAGGAATGAGGAAGAACATGCGGGTCATTTGAGAGTTGTTCTGCATACTCTCAAAGATCGCCAGTTATTTGCAAAATTTAACAAGTGCGAGTTTTGGTTACAATCAGTTGCCTTCCTTGGGCATATTGTGTCTAGTGAAGGAATTCGAGTAAATTCCCAAAAGAAAAAAGCAGTGAAACAATGTCCAAGACCTACCTCTACTACAGATATCAGAAGTTTCTTGGGTCTAGCGGGCTATTAAAGATGGTTCGTGGAAGGATTTTCATCCATAGCCTCACCATTGACTAGGTTGACTCAGAAGATGGTCAAGTTCCAGTGGTAAGATGATTGTGAGAAAAGCTTCGCAAAATTAAAAACCAGGTTGACTACAGCTCCTGTCGACTCTACCAGAGGGTTTAGATGGTTATGTGATCTATTATGATACATCCAGAGTCGGCCTAGGTTGTGTGTTGATGCAGCAAGGTAAGGTTATAGCTTATGCTTCCAGACAACTTAAGGTACGTGAGAAGAATTATCCGACTCATGACCTCGAGCTTGTAGTGGTGTTTGCACTCAAGATTTGGAGACACTACTTGTATGGTGTTCATGTAGATGTGTTCACAAACCATAAGATCCTCCAGTATGTATTCACCCAGAAAGAGTTGAATTCACCAGAGAAGGTGGCTTGAGTTCCTCAAAGATTATGATATGAGCGTGCATTACAATCCGGGTAAGGCGAATGTAGTAACAGATGTTCTTAGCAGATTATCCATGGGTAGTGTAGCACATGTTGAGGAAGAAAGAAGAGAGCTAGCAAATGATGTTCACAGACTTGCTCGCCTAGGAGTTCGTCTTATGAGCATATCAGATGGTGGTGTAATGGTTCAGAATGGGGTAGAATCTTCTTTGGTAGTGGAAGTTAAGGAAAAGCAAGACACTGATAGCTTGCTTGAACTTAAGGGTGCAGTCCACAATCAGAGAGTGGAGGTTTTCTCCCAATGGGGAGATGGTGTGCTTCGCTACCAGGGTCGATTATGTGTTCCTAATATGGGCGAGTTGAGACAACATATTCTTGTAGAGGCCAATAACTCCAGATATTCTATCCATCCAGGTGCCAGTAAGATGTACCGCGATCTACGGGAATTCTATTGGTAGAATGGTATGAAAAGAGATATAGCAAATTTTGTGGCTAAGTACCCCAATTGCCAGCAAGTCAAGGTAGAACATCAGAAACTAGAAGGCATGACTAAAGAGGTTGACATTCCTACTTGGAAGTGGGAAGTGATCAACATGGACTTCATCACAGGTTTACCTCGTACTCGCAGACAGCATGACTCCATTTGGGTGATTGTTGATAGGGTTACTAAGTCTTCTCGCTTTTGGCGGTCAAGACTACAGATTCGGCGGAGGATTACGCCAAGCTTTACATTAATGAGATTGTGAGGTTGCATGGGGTTCCTTTGTCTATCATCTCAGATAGAGGTCCTCAGTTTACCTCTCATTTTTGGAAGTCATTTCAGAAGGGTCTTGGTACTCAGGTTAACCTCAGTACAACATTTCATCCACAGAAGGATGGTCAGGCAGAGCGTACGATTCAGACCTTAGAGGACATGTTGAGAGCTTGTGTGATCAATTTCAAGGGTAGTTGGAATGATCACCTTCCTCTTATTGAGTTCACCTACAATAATAGTTACCATTCCAGCATTCAGATGGCCCCTTATGAGGCTTTGTATGGGCGTAGATGTAGATCTCCAGTTGGTTGGTTTGAAGTAGGTGAAGCAGCATTGATAGGACCAGATTCAGTCCTTGATGCTATGGAGAAAGTGCAGCTCATTAGAGATATACTTAAGACTGCCCAGAGTCGCCAGAAGTCTTATGCAGATGTGAGAAGAAGGGAACTAGAGTTCCAAGTTGATGATTGGGCTTTCCTGAAGGTGTCACCTATGAAGGGGGTGATGATATTTGGCAAGAAAGGGAACCTCAGTCCCAGATATGTAGGCCCTTACCGGATCTTGAAAAGGATTGGTAAAGTGGCTTATGAGTTAGAGTTACCAGCAGACTTAGCAGCAGTGCGTCCAGTCTTTCACATTTCACTTTTGAAGAAGTGTGTGGGTGATCTAGCATCAGTAGTGCCATTAGAGAATGTGGCTGTAAAAGATAGCCTTTCTTATGAGGATGTAGCAGTTGAGATTCTTGATTGTCAAGTTAGAAGGTTGAGAAACAAAGAAGTCGCATCAGTTAAGGTTTTGTGGAGGAGTTAGTTCGTAGAGGGAGGTATTTGGGAAGCAGAAGTAGCCATGACCCCAATTTATGGACCGTAGATTGACCTATAGCCCGTAGGTCCTGTCCGTCGATCACTCCGACAGCTGTTAAGTCAGGGGTCTTTTGGTCTTTTCCTATTTTGTTGGACCCCTAAGCTACGTTGTTTAGACCCTAAATTATGAGGTTTTAGTCAGTTTAAGCCTAGAAACATAACTAGAACTTACCTAAGTCAAATCATTAAGCAACACTTAGAAAAATTAGAGCGTAAGAGAAAAAAAGAGGTCAAGAACCCTAGTTCAAGAACGCAACAAGGTTCCATTAGTTCCAGCCTTAAAATCTAAAGATTTTTCCGTGGAATTCATCACCAAGTATGTGGGATTTCACTAGTGGATTCATTTCACCCATTAGGTCCCTAGAATTCAGTCAGATTCTTGATTCCATGATTATGAATAGACCTAGGGTTTCTAGAACTTCAGCAGATTATCATGAATTTGTTACGCATATGTTCCAAATCAGATTAGTATGTTAATATTCTGTTTATTGCATGAATTCCAGAACCCTAGCTATGTATTTCTTTAGTTCTTGAAATACATATGCTAGGTCAGATATTTTAGTTATTCAGTTATACATGCCTCAGTTATTAATGCATCAATATCAGTTTAATTGTTACATTCTCAGTTTGCATGTTCAGTTCGAGCTATCCAGTAACTTGCATAAATTCAGTCATATTATGTTAATTAGTTAATCCATTGGGAGTAGCATAATACGAAGTTGGACTAGGGTTTAGCGTACACAAATAGTCCCAGAACTACTAGCCACGTAGGTTGTAAGTCCCCTCTGTGGGCATCATTTCAGTGATAACGCCAGCATGCCTCTGGCAGGGTATATTGGGTCCTCTCGATGGGGCATATACATCAGACTCCACATTTAGCTCATGTGGTTTTATTATCGGTTATTAGTAGCTCCCACAATTCAGTCAGATCCTATTGCATTGACCATTTATCAGTATATCCAGTATTCAATTTTAGCATGTATAAATTGGTCACTGCATTCAGTTATCTCAACATTCAATATCTATATCATGTTCAGATTATATTATTGCTTATTTGCTTTGTTCAGTTATATTTTATTTCAGTTGTATTCTATCTTGCATGCTCAGTACCTTTTAAGTACTGACGCATACGTGCGCTATATCTTCTCGTGATGTAGGTTCAGGTTCTCAGCATCCAGATCACGCTTAGATCGGTTCCCGATCTCCAATTCAGCAGAATCAGTGGTGAGTCCTCATTCTTCGAGGACAATAGTCATGAGTTTCTTTTCAGTATTTTTAGTCCTTTAGTTTCAGTTTTGCTAGACTTAGATAGGGCCTGTCCTAGCAATTCTAGTCAGTTAGAGGCTATTTTCAGACATAGTTAGATTCAGCTTAGTATCGAGTTAATATGTTCTTTGTATTAACCTCATCAGATTTCATTTTATCTCAGTTATAGTATATGGGTATTCCCCATCTTTTCATTTTTATTTATGATTTAGCTTCCACATCAGTTTATTATCTTTAGTATGCTCATGATCATGCCATCAGGGTTAGCTTGGGATCACCTGTGGTCCTATGTCCCGTGTCCGCATCTCGGGGTGTGACATTTTTGAATAGTGTTGTTGCATGCATTGATAATTCTTTCGTTTAGAAGTCTTTTTAACGGTGGCCAACCTTAGAACTCACCTTGTAGCTACTTTCCGGATCAATGAGGTAGTTAATAAGAAAAGAATTATCAACATAGATTTAGTTTGATACTATCTAACCGTCTAATGTTAATTGGTACGAGGGTGAAAACTAAACCATACATTGATGTGATGTCTAATATGAGGTAAAGGTAAGGGTTAGTAAATTATACACACGTAGCCGGACCAAGGTGCGGGGTGAAATTCTCTATTTAGCGGACCAAGCACTTAGGGATACATAACTTACCACTTTGCATGTGATACACTAGGAAATGATTACTATTACTAGAATTACCGCGTTATGAGCTTATGGGGAACACATACACCCTAGTTTCTTTCTCTCATTGATAACAACTAAAGTTCAAATCTTGCTCACTTGCTCTCTAAACAACAATCAGTTATTTGTTACACAACCCCCCCCCCCCACCTTTTACTTACTTGTCTCTGAAATAAGTTGACTAAACGGATATAATCGTAAGTTAAGTTTAAGTCTAAACCATATTTCTCGTGGGATCGACCCCAACCTACAAGTTTAGTTCTTTATTTGACAATGATATCTTATACTTCTTTAGGGAGGTGTAATTTGAGCGTATCAAATTTTGGCGTCACTGCCGGGGAATAAGGCTTTTAGATTAAGTTTAACTACATTATTGAACTTCAGTCAATTATTTCCTAATTTTTCATCTTCTTTTGTTTTGTTTCTTCAGGTTTTTGCTCTAGTGTATGCCAAGTACACGGAGTCGAGGCAAACCACTAATCCTATACGATCCAGAGTTAAGCAAAACTTTGAGAAAGGTGGATAATATAGGGGTCCGTGATCACCTAGTCATTGAGGAGCCTGAGGACCAAGTGAATAATGAGAATGTTTATGTTCAGGGTGATAATCTACTTAGGGATGCAGTCTCCACCTGTACCACGTCTGCGTGATAATTACAGGGTCGAATTCAACACTGTCAAATCTGAAGGACCTATTGTTCTCCCTCCTCTACCACCAAGGCATACATTTGTGGTGACTAACAGTTTGATGTAGATGCTTACATTGAGGGATTTATTTTCTGGTATGGCTTCAAAAGATCCGTATGGGAACATGGCTAAGTTGATAAGTGTTTGCAAGAGTTGTGTGAGGCGACCGGAGTTGGACATGAACGTCATAGGGTTGAGAGTCTTCCGTGATGCTGCTGTATGGTTTTCTGAGCTTCCATACAACTCAATTCATACATGGTACCAATTACACAAGGTGTTCATGGCCAAGTACTTTCCATTGTCAAATAAACTGAACCACAAAGATAAACTAAACAATTTCATGGCACTACCTGGAGAGTCTGTGAGTAGTTCGTGGGATAGGTTCACTGCATTCATAAAAAGTGTTGCGAACCACCGTATCGATGATGAGTCACTGAAGAAGTATTTCTAAAGAGGTCAAGATGACAATGGCAAGGCTGTGCTTGATACTATTGCAAGAGGATCATATGGTGAGTGCACTTTTGAGGAGATCGCTGAGAAACTGGAGAATATTTCCCAAAATAGTAAAGCATAGAGCACTTACAAGTCAGACACTGGAAGAAGAACTTTTGCAGTTCACTCTACACCTAGTCAATCTGTAGATAACATTCGTGAGGAGATGGCTCAGATGAGGACATACCTTGGGTTGGTGTTGAAGCATGTTAGTGGAGGTGTAGAAAATGTTAATGCGGTGAATTATTTGACTAGGACTCCACCACCACCGGTAGAGAAATGTTACTATGAGGAGGATGCGTACTTGGTGGATGATCAGACTGGGGGGCTCGGAGCCAATGCCTAAGGTTCCAACTCGGATAATTGGCGCCAAGGGCTAGGAAACCAAGGTCAGAACTATTGCACCTACAACAGAGAGGGTCAGTATGTCCGGGATGGGAACTACAATCGCGACAACAACTACAATCGGAACAACAATGGCAACATGAACGATAGAGTTGGGCCTTATGTCCCTCCACAAAATTGAGAAGCTGGCAATAGGGAAGTTGGGGGTAGTATGTCACAGATTGAAGATATGATACAGAAGATGATGAAGTGGTTTGATTCGACTGATGAGAATGTGAAGGAGATGTGGAATGACTTGTCTGGAATCAGTCAAAAAGTTGATGCCCATGCAGTGTTGATCAAGCAACTTGAGCAGCAGATGAATCAATTTTCCACTATAGTCAACCCACATCAGCCTGACACACTTCCTAGCAACACCATTTAAAAATTGAAGAATGATGGGCATTGTATGGCAGTCACTACTCGACGGGGTAAGTAGACCATTGATCCACCTATGCCGTCTGAGATTGAAATTGTATTTGAGAAAGATGATGACGAGATTGAGGTTATTGGAGAGTCCAAGAATATTACAGAGAAGGAAGTAGAGATAACCCAAAAGGTTGTCCCCATGCCTAGACCTCCAACTTCATTCCCACAGAGGTGAAGAATAACGAAAAAGGGAATTCCCACAGAGGTGAAGAATAACGAAAAAGGGAAATACCACAGGTTTATTACTATGTTGAAACATCTTTCCAGCAATGTTCCGTTGATAGAAGCTTTGGAGCATATGGCTAGGTATGCGAAGTTCATGAAAGATTTGGTGACTAAGAAGAGGGTTGTGAGTTTTGAAGATGATGATAGGTTGCAATATTGTAGTGCTATTTCTACAAGGTCACTTGTGCAGAAGAACGAGGATCCTGGTGCCTTCACTATCCCATGTACCATCAAGTTGTTGCATTTTGCTAAGGCGTTGTGTGATCTCGGTGCTAGCATTAATCTTATGCCATTGTATATTTACAGAAGTGGGGTTTAGGGGCTCCAAAACTGACTGCGATGTGATTGCTCATGGCCGATAGAATTGTGAAGAGGCTCATTTGTGTGCTCCAAGATGTACTTGTGAAAGTGGAGTCTTTTATATTTCTGGCAGATTTTGTGATACTTGACTGTGAGGTTGATTTTGAGGTTACCATCATCATTGGGAGACCATTCCTTACTACTGGGCGCGCCTTGGTCGCTTTGGAAAAGAGTAGATGAAGTTTCAATTGAATAGTGAATATGTGACTTTTAATATTTGTAGGTCTATGAAGTAGGAAAGTGATCTCAAGTCAGTGTCCGTGGTGAATTATATTATGGGTCAAGGTTCTGATGTGTCTATTGAAGTGTAGTTGGGTGTTGATGCACTTGATGATGAATTTTGAGGGTGAAGGTATTGAAGACTATGATGAGTTAGTTGCCACACTTGATAGGTTTGAATTCCGTTCAAAACCGAAGAAATTAGAGTTAGATATGAAGAATCGCGATTTTCCACTCGCAAAACTGTCTGTTGAAGAGGCTCCAAAATTGGATCTTAAGGCTCTACCGTCACATTCGATATATGTATTTTTGGGGAGAGATGGTACTTTATCGATCATCATTGCGGCCGATTTGAATGCGGAACAAGTTGAGGCTTTGGTTTCTATATTGAAAAGGTTCAAGAGGGCTATTGGGTGTACTATTGCTGACATTATTGAGATTCCTCCTGGTATTTGTTCTCATAAAATCCAACTCATGCCGGATCACAAGCCTAGTATTTAGCACCAAAGGAGACTAAATATGCCTATGCAAGAGGTAGTAAAGAAGGAAATCATCAAGTGGTTGGATAAAGGAGTTATTTATCCCATTGCAGATAGTAGTTAGGTGCGTTCTGGTCAGTGTGTGCACAAGAAAGGTGGGATTACTGTGATACCTAATGCAAGAAATGAGCTTGTTCCGATACGGTTGATTTCATGTATCAGGACACTTTATCTAACACTAAGTGTCAATGATCATTAGTCAGTAATATAACCCAACTAAGTGAGTTGGGGTCGAATCCCATAGGGAGTGATACATATTTGAGAATCAATAGAAAATAATGAATGTGTTCAAGTCAATCATAGGTAAAAAAAATTACGAATAAAAGCATGGTTCAAGTTTAGGGTGACACAAGTGTCAAATAACAGGTGATTTTGGTTCAACTATAAGTTACAACAACAAATAACACGAAAATAACAAATATAGAGATGAGTTTTGGGATGTGATTGGATTATGGGCTAAGGTAGACAAATGGGTTATTGCAATTAGGCCTAACCCATCGGTGGCCCCCTAAACTTGGCACGATTTTTCACTTAGACACCTCAACTGAAGGATTTTCATTTTAAACACCTAACGTAGGGTTCCCATGTGTCACTTTAACACTTTTTGCATAGACTTCTGTTGACCATAAGCGCGTGCAAGACAACCGTTCTACGTGGATTAACTGACCAATTATATGATGCCAACTCTTAAACCTCTTTACACGTCATTTTTTTTTAAAGTAAAAGAAAAATGGAACCATTCTTTGTGATTTTTCAACTTCCTTCATACGATTCTCTCTCTTCTCCGATGAAAACCCTAGGTAAATCTCCCTTCTCTTCACATGTATTTCTTTGTTTTTCCTTCAATTCGTTGTTAGTAATAACCATTGTTGTATTTTATGTCGCCATTTTTTAGGTTTAAGGTTGTATTGACTTAGGCTGTGCGACATTGGAGAAATTGAAGAAATTGAAGGTAATGGTGTATTTTGTTTTCTACCTTTGTTTATGTTTTCTTCAAGAAGGTGTATATTGTTGTTGAAGGTGTATAGTGTTGTTGATTCTGCTTTCTTTATTTTCATTTTTAATATAGGTTTTGGCTGGTAAAGTAAGGGGCTTTTTGGGTATTTCCTTTTATTGGGGTCTTCCTTTCGAGATATGGACAACTATATTTTAACTTGTTTTCATCATGGGGGTGTGTTGTTGGAAACCCTAACCCTACTTACCAAAGAGAAGTAAATGTATTTGGTGTTGGCATAGATAAAGACCATTTTAGTCTTGTCAAGTTTCTTTCCTACACTAAAGACCTTGGGTATACAAATGTGAAGGGATTTTACTGTTAAGATAACAATGAATTAGTTCAAGTTACTTCTGATACTCAATTGTTAGAATTTGTGAAAGACTTGGTAGATGGTGATGAGTTTCATGTGTATGTGGTCCATGAAGTTGATGAATTAGAAGAATTGCCTGCTCCAACTGGTCTTTTACCATGGTCTGATCCTGTTGATTAATATGTGGGTATAAATACTGAGGGAACTGTGGAGAATGATTCAGATTTGAATGGAGTTGATACAGAACTGCCTGGAGGTGATACAAATCAGAATGAAGCAGAATCAGATCTGCCTAGTAATGACACAGATGTAGATGCTATTCCAGATGAAGATGATTCAGATGTTGATGAAGAATTGAGATTCGTTAGGGCTGAAAGGAGAAACAAAAGAAATCCTAATCTTAGGAAGAAAAGATATAGTGAGAAGAAAACAATAACTAAAGAAGTACCAATAGGTGAGGCTGGTGTGGATAGAGGTTTTGAAGATATTGGAATAAATAAGAAGGGTAGATATGTTGGCAGATTGGGAGGAGATGAGAAGTATATTGATAGCTCAAAATATGATAGTGATGATAGCACTGATATGTTAGATGCAGAAGCTGTTGGAGGTGTTGATCTACCAGGAAGAAGAAAGAGCAAAAGGTCAGGTATGATTATGAATGTACTGTTGCTATTTTTGAACTTGGAATGATTTTTGAGAATGCTAAGGAATTTAGAAAGGCTTTGGCAAAATATGTTGTTCAAAAAAATTATCAGATTAAGTTAAGGCCTAATGAAGCTCATAGAGTGAGGGCTAAATGTAAATTCAAAGAAAAATGCAAATGGTTGTGCTACGGTGCTATTGATAGGGATTCTGGTAACTTTATGATTATGAATTACTATCCTATACACAAGTGTTTACCATCAAATAAGAACAAAATGTGTACAACTAAGTTCCTAGCAAGTAGATTCACGGATGAAATAACTAAACAACCATCTTTGAGGATTTGGGAAATACAAGAATTGTGCAGGGAGGAGTTAAGACTACAAGTGGGTAGAACAGTTTGTTACAAAGCAAAGGTGAAGATTCTTAGAGAAAACACGAGTGACTGGAATATGGAATTTGCAAGGTTATGTGATTATGCTGAAGTCATAAAACAAACCAATCCTAGTAGTTCTGTTTGGGTAAGGATGGATAGAGAAACTGTACCAGGAAAGAATTTGTTTGTGTACTTCTATGTATGCTTAGATGCATTGAAGAAAGGGTGGAAGGAAGGATGTAGAAGAATAATAGGATTTGATGCACGTTTCTTAAAGAGTGTTTGTAAGGGTGAACTTCTTGTAGCAGTTGGAAAAAATGGAAACAATCAAATGTTTCCTATAGCCTGGGCAGTTGTGGACAAAGAGACTAAACATAACTGGAGTTTCTTTATCAACTACTTGAAAGAGGACCTGTAGTTGGGTACTGGACAGGGTCTTACTGTAATGTCAGATATGCAGAAGGTAATTGCTATTACTTTGATAATTGTAGATATATAGAAATGTATTTTCTTTCTTGAATTGTATTTTATTGTAGGGTCTTCAAGCAGCTGTTGGTGAACTACTACTAAATGCTGAAGTTAGAATGTGTGCAAGACACATCTGGTCTATTTGGAGTAAAAGATGGAAGGGAGAGGAAAGGGGAAAACAATTCTGGAGATGTTCCAAGGCAACTTTTGAAGTGAAGTACAATGAGGAGCTTTACAAAATGAGCAGACTTGGTAATGAAATTAATGATGATTTATTGCATTATCCACAAGTGTCATGGGTTAGAGCATTCTTTCAAGAGCATTCCAAATGTGATGCAGTTGAAAATAACATGTGTGAAACCTTTAACTCATGGATCTTATCATGTAGACACAAATCTATAATAACCATGTTGGAGGAAATTAGGAGAAAATTAATGACTAGAACTGTGGATATGGTTAAGTTTGCTGACATATGGATATGTGATATTGCACCTATGGCTAGACTTATGTTGGAGGAGAATAAGGAAAAGTCTAGGGCATGCAAGGTGCTTTGGAATGCTGATGTTGGGT